>JAHBCN010014819.1:0-22076 GCA_019359885.1 Listronotus oregonensis
GCAAACGCAGGGTGCTCTCCACACACAGGCAGACCAAGTCGAACGATGGAAATATGGAATGTTTTGTTATCTAACAAATTTCCCAAGAAGAAGATGGAATGCTTAATAAGCATTACTTTCAGGGCCTGAAGAGCAAGTAGACGTGCCTTATCTTCACTTGTCTGGCACATGTTTGTAATATATTTGTGAAATTGGAAATTAAAAGTCAAAATCTTTCTGTTTTTTTGGTAATTCTGTGGTTGATTTTGAAGATTGCAAACAGGTAACCATCTTAAAAACAATTGCTAAAATCATTATCTACGTCCAAGAATATAGGAAGGTAAAATTTTGGAAAGTAAACCTGACACGTCTTGATTAACCTAAAAAGGAGAAATAGACAGGGTGGATTATCTCTTATTCCAAGACCTCCAAATTTTACTGGAAGAGTGCTTTGTAAAAGAATTTAATTTAATATACAATTTGTTATGTCTTGAACAAACTTTGTAATACATTATCAAAATTACCAAGTAATTCTGGGATTTAACAATTGAACATCTTAAAAAAAAATTCGAGGTATGGCAAAGGAATATTTTGAAATAATAGGAAATATGTGGTCTATAAATTTTAATTTTATAAAGATTTTAAAATTCTGTTTTTTTTATTAATTGAGTATTCAATTTCATTTGACGAAAAAGACTTCCTAATAAATTAAAATTTGAAATGGGAATTACTGACAGATTAGGAACAACACTTAAAAAATTTGATAGTATATTGGAATGATCTTTAGATAAAACAGTTAATTCACACTTATCAAAATTTAAATTTAAACCCAAATCTTTACTTCCTCTGATTATTTTATGAAAATTATCTAAAAAACCGATTTTGGGTTTCCAGCAATGTACCGTTATCTAGATACCAAAGATTTATTTCTGTATTTAATGATAAAATAAGTGAATGAATTGCTAAACTAAAAAGAGCTGGTCAAAAAAATACAATGCAAAAAATCTCGAAGTTTCATTATCCAAAGAATTGGTTTAGCTGTGTAACGGGGTAATGCAGCATCGGTACTAGGAACAATCCAGGAAGACCTAGGACTTGATGAAGTTTATAATTTTTAAATATAGATTAAGTTATTTATTTAATTTTAGAATATTGTTATTTGGTATTTATAACATTATATATTTTAATAACAAATTTAAAAAAAAAACTATTATTTTGTTAGGAAAATTTGTAAGGTATCGTTTTTCAGTTTTATCAAAGATAGGGTCAGTTTTTCTTACAGAAATAATTTTGTATGTCTGGCATATTGTATTTTTTGTTTTATTTTATCCTTATGACATCCCATAAGGGTTGTTTGAAGCCCAAGTACTAGGTACCGTGGGTACCGGGTTTTTAGATTTTAAGATGCAAATATTGCATTTGACGGTACCTAGTACTAAGGCTTTAAATCTTCGTGAACTGTCCCAAGATAAAGAAAAAAATGCTGTTGTAGACACTCCATAATCATATTCCATTGACTGGTCCAATAGAAGGAATCCAAGACGGTTTAAAGATGTGCCCATTTTTGAAATCACAAACTGTGGGTAAGTTATATTTTTTGTCACACATTAAGGTATAGGTTATTTTTTAATAATTTTAAAAATTTTAATTATGGCGGATTTATTAATTGAAAAGTACTCGTTGGGTACACGCCAAGAGAAACTATATAATACAGCAGACTCATGGACCGGGACCGAAGCGGCCCCATTGTATAAAATGTCTTTTGGCGTGTATAGTTTGTCTCAAAATATACCGTGTTAGCTTTTGCCTTTATTTATGGATTATACCTGCCGACAACAATAAAACTGCGGATCAGTAGGTACTAAAGGACAGAACATTAGGGACGGACTCTGATAATATAAATATTTTATAACTTATTGTTTATTTAGGTAGGTATAATCTTAAAATTACAATAAGAAATTAAATATAAACACAGTTTTAATAAATTTATAACTATCTAGACATAATGACATTTTTAATCTAAATGTCTGAATCTAATTCTGTTTCACTATCAGAGTCATTATTAAGATTAATTACAGTAGGATTTATGTTGTTTTGTATAGAAATGTAAGAGTACTCAATTTTTATAATGTGCTGTACTGAATTTTTCCAGCTCTCAACTGGTATGTTAGTAATAACATTTTTTATCAAATTTATAACAGTAGGACTTAAAGTAGGTGTAACATTTTCTGCTCTGATCTTTAATTTGACTTGGTTTCACAAATGCTCTATTCTATAGGGTTAAACATACAGTGATACGGAGGAAGACGTAAGACAGTATGCCCAGCCTGTTCAGCCAAATTATCACATACATATTGTTTTTTAATTGCATATGAATTTAGGACTTCCAAAAGTTGCGCTTTTTTGTAACTGAATTAAAAAATATCATTTTCTAACAAATATTCCTGGATTTTAGTTTTTGAACTTGATAAAGCTGGTGCTTTGTGTAGCAGACGGCTGTGGTAGCTTACCTAATGAAGACCTTTCAATTATTAACAAGGTGTTCGTTTGTACACAATACTAATAACCTTCAAAACAATAGAAAATAAATAAACTAACAAATAACTTTTAAACAAGAACTAACCAGAACGTAAATTTACTGCTTAAAATGTGCAAGCTGTCGCACAGTGGGATGAAGCGATACTGTGCCACCTAAATTACTGTACAGCTAGTTCAACCCTTTAAACTTATTTTTTTTTTTAAATGTTTGTCATGAATTTGCCTATTAATTCCTCTTTTTGGATTTTTGATTTGAGTTTTTATTTTCCGGAAATGTATGTCCAAACCTTGATTTTTATAAAAAAAAAACGAATTTTCGGCGCGCAAGATTAGGTTTTAGCCTACATTTTGTTGCTCCAAATCTTCTTTTTGATAAGTCCCAAAAGGAACCGTTACTCATAAATCGTGCGGGAAAAAATTAATTCAATACAAATTGTTCAGAATCGTTCAAGGAATACGGATAATCTTTTTCAGAATTTTTAAACACATTTTCGGATCTCTGGACAAATGACCAAATAGAGAAGTTTTAAAACGTATGCAAAAAATTGTATAACTTTTTTCTAGATTTCGGCAGACAAGCGGTTAGGTGCTACTAGGGTTTTTGAAGTCGCTGATTACCACTTAGACCTCTGTTAACCTCCATCACTTCAGATTCAAGGTCATTTAAAAGTCAAGTGAAAAAAAAACCATCGGTACTAAAAATTAGTATTACTCAAAAAAATCGTTACTAAATTTTTGGGGTCAGCGAATCAAAATCTGGGGTCAGTTAACCTTTATCACGTCAGGTTGAAGGTCATTTAAAGGTCAAGTGAAGAAAAAACCATCGGAAAAATTAATGCACAAGTTTTCGAGGTCGCTGAATCCGAATTCGGCGTTTATTTACATTTTGGATCTATCCCGGAGGTCATCCAAGGTCATCTCAAGCTCATTTTAAAGTGGTTTTGGGAAAAATGTTTAGTACAATTCGAAAAAATTGAAACTATTTGTAGGTATATGCTAGATGTCCGCGAATCAGAATCTAAGGTCAGTTAACGTTTATAAGGTCAGGTTCAAGGTCATTTGAGGGTAAAGTAAAGAAAAAAACATCGGAAAATTTGTGCATATGTTTTCAACGTCGCTGAATCCGAATTCGACGTCTATTTAAACTTTAGGTCTCTCCTAGAGGTAACTCAAGGTCATTTTGACGTGGTTTTGAGAAAAAATGTTTAGTACAATGTAAAAAATTGGTAAGAATTTGTACGTATGTGTTAAAGGTCGGCTAATTGAAATCTGAGGTCAGTTGACCCCCATAAGGTCAGGTTTTGGATTCAATGACCCCAAAAAAAAAAGAATGAATTTTTCAAGTTTTTCCGGTGGTTTTTTTTCACTTAACTTTTTAATGACCTTGAACCTGACTTGACGGAGGTTAACCAAGGTCAAAATCGTAATCAGCGACCCCAAAAACTATACCACCAGTGTAAAGGGCTCTCCAATTAGATAATCCAAAATAGCCATCTTTTAAATTTTTTATTATAGGAAATAACTCAAACCAAAAAAAAATACAGCATAAAATTAAAAGTTTCTCAATGGAGACACCTTATTAATTGGTTCATTTTTGAAAGTGTCTCATTTTTTTAATGATTTGACAAAAAGGTTTTTATATTCATTTTTAGTAACAATAGAATTAATTTAATGATATGTTTTACTTTTATCATTATTTTTCCAAAGTAGTCAAAAACTTTGAAAGAGTATTGTTTTTTGTGTTTTGGCATTTAACATATTTAGTGTTACCTTTTTCTGTTTTCTAATTTAAATCGCTAAATCTGCATATTATGAATTAAATTAATTCTGTTATTAAAAATGAATACGAAATCCTTTTTTAGTAAAATGTATCAAAAAATGGGACTTTTTCAAAAATGAACCAATAAACAGGATGTTCCATTAAGAGAATGGTAATTTAATTTTATCTTTTTGTAATTTAGTTTAATTTTTGTTAACTACGAAGAAAGCCACAAATATGTACCTGTTTAATGCTTGTTGGATGTGCATGTTTGCTATAACAATTTACTAGTATCAATAATACTAAAATCTTGGGCTTCCATTGTCATTATTTGTTAATTGATACACAACGTTTCGGTTAGTGATTTATCTCCAACGGTTTCCAAGTGATAACTAAAAATGATTCTTAAAAGTTACAACTTATAGACTATCCATTGTTCACCGAAGCTTGACCGATTTTTTCCGGTTCAGCAACGACTTCCAGATATTTGGAATATCAATACTGAGCTTGCTAAATAAATTTTGGTTGTTTACATTACAGCTTCTTTAATTTTTTTTCTTCCAATGGGTTTCTTTATGAATAATTTTTGCATCCGACCATTGTATGCGGTGTTGTTTTGACCATGCGTGTTCGGCAATCCCTGACTTCGACGTTTCACGTCGTTCTGTATGTTTTTGTGTTCTTTAACTCTAATTTAAGGTGGTCCTTTCGTTTCCTCGATGTATATCTCACCACATTTACAGGGAATTTGGTAGATACAGTCATTATTTGAAACATTGTTGTCGGTCCTCTTAGTAAGAAAATCCTTACGCCCGGGTTTTTTAAGCTGGTGTTAAGAATCTTGGGGGAACTCTAGTGTTAACACTAGGTTAGGCATCATACGAATCTAGCAAAATCGTTGATTTGGGTTTTAAAAAAAAAAGGAAGAAGAAGAATTGCCGTTGATTTAACCCTAATTTTTTAAATTTGTAAATATTTGGATATCGGTTATATGTTTTCTGTGATCTATAATTTGTGTATTTTTTCCCGATATTTTCATCGTAAAAGGGAAATTTTTAAATTTTGTTTTTCAACAAAAATCCGTAAAAAATGCCCCGATGCCATTTTGCGCATGATCCAACACCGGATTCTCGAGTTACCCCGGGTAGAACGACGTTTCACCGTTCTGTATGTTTGTGTTCTTTAACCTAATTTAAGTAGGTCTTTCGTTTCTCGATGTATACTCACACATTACAGAATTTGGTAGATACAGTCATTCAGTTTAAAATTGTTATCATCCTGTCTTAGTAAAACGCATTTAGAGTGGTTTGGAATTTAAAGGCCGTTTTAATATTATATATATTTGTGATTCTGCGGATCTTTTCCGAATTTTCATAAATATTTGGTCATGTGGAGTCTCGTTCAAGTTAACGAGTTTTTTGTCTTATTTTAATATTTTTCGATTGTTTTCTTACCAGTTTTTCACTGAATCCGTTCTGCTTAAGATCCCTAGTTATGTTACTTATTTCCTCTTGGAGGGATGCCTTACTGTTACATTTGAATTTTGGTATAAATATTGTCCAGTGTGGGTAGGTTTTTTGTATACCGAGGTTTGTATATGTCCATTATTTCGTTTGACTAGAACGTTGAAAAAATAAAGGGCCGAATTTTGCTCCTTCTCCATTGTGAATTTGATACAATGTCCGAGGCAATTTAGATGTTTTAAGAAACCTTTAAGTTCTTCATCATTACCTATCCATACAATAAAAGTATCGTCAACATATCTTAGCCAAACTTTTGGTTTGATTAGTGCAGTTTTAATTGCGTGTTCTTAAACCATTCCATATAAATATTTGCTACCACTCGGGACTCTGGGGAAAGCGATAAACCCATAGGAACTAACCGAAACGTTGTGTATCAATTAACAAATAAAGACAATAGAAATCCAAGATTTTAGTGTAATTGAAACCATACTATTGTCTAACACTTTTAAAGAAAAATTAACTAGTATTATAAAGTCTGTCGACATCTTCACGATTAATTAAATTTTTAGCGCAAAGTGAGCAAAATACATTACAACAGACTGAACAGTCTAACGACATTCAGAGCAGCGAAGATGACAAGCTATTTGTAGGTTTAGTTCCTCATAAAGACGTTACCGTAGAAAACATGGAGAAAGCGAGACTTTTAGGGGAAAACTTAGCTAAAAAATTAATGGAAAAAGGTGCATTACAAGTTATGGCTAAGGCTCAAGCCATAGTGCATGAACAGCAAAATAAGGTTCCTGTTAGCAGTTAGTTGTTTTACCTAGTTATGTTAAGTTATATTAGGTAATAGTTCTTTAAGTGCCGAAAGTGGTACCTTTCTGTACGCGACCCAATAAAACGAATCGGGTTTCGATCGAGCAGTTGAGTACTGAAAGGGCACTTTCGGCAAGGGTTAGGTACAATATTTTTCTACAAGCATGTAGATAGTACAGTTTAGAGCGCAAAATAAAGACTGTTAATAAAAAAAGTTTAACACCAAACCACTAGAGCCATCTTAAACAAAAAAGGTGCATAGAATCTAAAAAACCAAAATCCGTAAAAAGTTAGCTTTTCTCTTTTTTATAAGAAAAAACCTTTTAAAAATACCCATATTTTCTTTCGCAGTGCAAAATTTTAATTCAGTTGTAATCTACTCGCGATACTGTGAATAGGACGTAGGAATTGATTCTCTAAGGGGTCATCCACCAACCACGTAACTCTCTTTACATGGGGGAGGGGTGTTCTTCTCATGGTATATGCTGTTACGTGGGGGGAGGGTCGATGTCACGTAACGCTGAGAATTTTTTTTTACTTGTATTGGAAATATCGCACTGGCTAATGGCGTGTGCCGTTCGGTACTTGTCGCATCGAGCCGTCAGAACGTATAGCGCTCTAGTACCCCTTAGGTTAAGGGGTTTTACCCAAGATGTGGCCCCCCTTTTATATTTCTCCCAATAGGATCAGACTTCTAATAAATCTGATATCAAATTGGGAGAGAGTTCTTACATCTACCTTTAGTAGTGCCGCTACCGGACACAATATGTGTTCTGGTGGCCCTGTCTCTAGGAAAGTATGACGAGCAGACGATTAGATCCGTCATGCCCTCCTCTCCCGGTATAGTGACGTGGGTAGCTACCAGGTCCTTGTAACAGGAACCAGATGTACCTTCTGAGGCCGTATCTCCGGCCTTTCCCTATGAAAACGGTTCTATCCGCTTTCTGTTTAAAGCCAGGGAACCCTTTTCCCTACAAAAGCGGTTCTGTCCGCCTTCTGTTTGGATTTATGGATCCCTTCCTAATCACCTGCTTGTTTGGGACGGATTAGCCCTTTCCCGTGAAACAGGTGCCTGTGACTTCAGGGGCACCTTTCGAAACGGATTCACCCGTTTCGGCCGGCGTACCCTTGTCTGCTTGTGACCTTTGTCACTTTTTTCCTATGAAAGTGGTTCCGTCCCTTCGTTTATAGGGAAGAATGTCCACCACGGCGAGCCTGCATTACCGCAGTAAGGCTAGATACCCCGACGGTCGTCCTATATCTCAGAGGCACCGTTGAAGACAGTCGTCTTAGCTTCGGATCCCGTCCTATACGCTATCGGCTGGAGTTGCCGATAACCGGCAACCCCAGCGGGTTGGAGTTGCCAATAACCGGCAACCCCAGTGGGTTGGAGTTGCCAATAACCGGCAACTCCAGCGCATGTTATAAAAGATCCTACTGGGCCCAACCACGACATCGACGTGCGAACACAGCGGTGGGTCTAGTACCCCTTCCACTCGCATTCTTAAGTTCTCCCACTTCTCTGCTACAAGTCAACGCGTACGAAAACCTAAACAATCATAATACTTTATTTACTTTTTTAATTAAATAACTTATTTTGAAACAAATTGATTAATTAAAAAGTACTCATACTTATTTTAATAGTGGGACTAATTTAATTATTTTTTGAGCTTGAATGTTACGTATCACACCATATTAAGGGGGGGGGAGTCAACGAAATTCCACTGACGTTACATGGGGAAGGGGTGGGTAAAAAAAGCATTAATAATGCGTTACGTGGTTTATGGATGGCCCCTAACTACTAATCACCATTGTGGGAACTTGACGCTGGGACGCACTAAACCAGCGAGGCTAGAAGTTACAGATGAAATTATTGTGCAACGTTGCCAAAGTTATCGAATTTTTTTAGAAAAGTATGTTGCATTTAGCTTTATTTACATGACTATTTCACTGAAGTGTTTTGTTTTGTCGTAATAACGACCTATTTTCTACTTTCTCAGCGACAAAATTTTGTAAGGTTAAAGAAAAAAACTATTGTTAGCCTAACAATAAACGCTGTGTTTTCAAGCTAAAATTTGGCTCGTTTTCTTATGAAATAGTCTTGTCGAATATCATTCGATAAAAAAATTCTATGCAAAATATTTCTCGTTTTATTCAAGTTTATTGCTTTTATGGCAATTTCGCTCATGACATTTTTCACAAAACCACTCGCCTGATGGCTCGTGGTTAGCAACAAACTTTCATACAATCGAAATATTTTGTAATTTGGTGATTATGTTACAGTTGGCATAGCTGATTAAACAAACCGACTGGTGTTTGCGCATCCATATTTGAAATGCATGAGCAGTACCAAACTTAAAATATACTATGCTGGTTGCTAAATTTCCTTCAAATTAATATTTGTTTTGTTAGAAACAATAATTTACAGAAGTATTAGGTTAGCTGAATAATTAAGTGGGTTTTTATTTGGTATATAGTGTATTCTACAGGGTAATAATATATATTTAAATATTTTTGTCTTCTCACATATACTCTTACAAAATTTTTTATTTTTTTATTCATAAAAAAGAAAAAAATTAATTTTACTTGCCAACACCTCTACATATATGGGGTATACATTATATTAATATATATATATATATATATATATATATATATATATATATATATATATATATATATATATATATATATATATATATATATATATATATATATATATATTAAGAACAAAAGACAAACCGTTACATTTAAACAAAGATTAGTTTAGTATTCTTTTTGGTATTTTAAATTTTATAAAGGTGAATATTTTCATGTTAAAAAGTATTTTGTAGCTTTAAGTACATTTTATTTGTTGGGTTTTTAATATAATAGAGTTTATTAAAGTTGTGCTCTTTATAATAAAATATACGTTGAGACAAAAATGAGTTTTTTTTATTTTTTACCATGCAGAGAGCTTCCTAAATTCCCCCTTCTTGAAACTGATTACTATCAAATGGTAACATATACACTGATCGGACCCTCACAAATTGAACCAATACATCAACATTTATCGTATTTTATTGCTTATTTTTAGTAAAAATTACCTCAAATAAATACAGATCTCCTTACATTATTATTATAGGTAGTCTAAATGGTTTCCTAACTCATAATTAAGTAAAATGTTAAAAATACAAAACTGGATTCATTTGAGTTGCTCTTTACTAAAAATAAGCATTAAAATATTGTAAATTTTAGTGAATTTGTTTAATATCTAAGTGCCCAATAGTGTATTGATGGTAATCATTTCCAAGAAGAGGAAGTTCATGACATTATTGTCCATTTTGAGATTAGTCCTTATGGCCGGCTGCATTAACAATTTTTAAGGATTTAGCACAAGGTAAAACTTACAAGCAATGTGCAAAATTTGCTCCAATCCACGACTGTCCAGCATCACTTTCAGCTTTTTTTGAAGGAATTTTGTTCTTGGATGAAAAATAAACAGAAAATTCAGAAAATATCCAATAGAGGCGCCTCTCTACGTGAGGACGTGCTGTTTATAAACATACATTTTAATACTGACTCATGAATTATGTAATTTTTATTAATAATTTCTTTGTAATTTTTACAAATTTAATATATAAATATATAACAATAACTTATTGAAAAAACAAATATTAATAAGAAAGCTATAATTAAGTGATGAGTGGAAACAGGGGTAAAAACAAACCAAAATCTGGTAACACCGGTTGTTGTGTTGTAATACTTATAGTAAAATTTAGTTAACTATAAAATTTTATTCGTTTTGCGTTTTTAGCGAAAATACAGAGAATACAATTTCCTATTAAAGTGTCATATTTTGAGGTTGAAAACTTTATATTTTGCAAAATAAATGCAAAAACCAAATTCATATATTTTTTTAAATCCTAATTTTCGTACTATTTTTTATGTTTTTGTCCAAAAATTTTTGGCCGACGCAATTTTTAAAATAAGCCTGCTGAATGTAGTTTTATTAAAATTTGAGAGATATAAATTTTTTGAATTTTACCAAATTTCATAAATGTGTTAGGTTATTTATTGTATTGACTAAAAAAGCGTAAAATGAACTACAACGTTAAAAGAGTTTTATTATTTAAAATGTTCAATTGACCCTAAAATATTAAAGAACTGCGGAGGGCTACCATTTAAAGAAGTGCATTTTTAAGATAAGGGTGATTTTGCCCACTTTTGTTTTTTTATCCTAACTCAAATCCTACGCACTTTTCGTAAATAGACGTTAATATTAAAGTTGTTTTAAAATATTAAGTTTCCTACGAAATGTCACATTCTAAGAGCAAAAATGAATAACAAAAATATATTCAAAAAACAAAGCTTAAAAAACCAAAAAGCGTTTTTTTTTTTTTTAGTCCATATTTTTTTCCACGTGGATTTAGGCATAGGTATTGCTTTACAGAAAAAAAACCCTTATCATGTACTTTAAAATGATTATGGTAAAAGTCTTTAGGATTTGTAATAATCGAGATATTAATTTTCAAAGTTGGCTACTTACATCGTTTTTTTTTTAACTTTTAATGGTTAACAAGATAACAAGAATAATAATTAATTACAAACTTACATCAAGTGTACCATCAAAATGTTGTTTAATACTAGTTTAGGTATAGCTTGAGCTTTTATTGAACTAGTAACTTACAAAATTCCATTCTTCAACATTTTTTACTACTTGGGAACAAATTCTCACTTTTTTATGAGATGAAAGCCGTAAATCTGGGACATTTATTTTTTGAAGCCCACTCTTTATAATTACAATGTTTAATTTTTTTTATATATATATAGCGATCAGTATAAAATTCAAATTCTCTCACATACAAAATGCTAAATTTTGCCACCATGAGCGCTAGTGCATAATCACAAGGTCACGCAAGCTCTCTTTGACAGTGATACCAACCTGAGATAACCTAAAAATCATGACAAGGTGCGGCCCACGCCTGAGTTGAGATTCTGTAAAAAGATAAGGAAAGAGAATGTCAAAATAGGGATCACATATCTTTGTTGCCCATACAGATAACTCATAAGTTTGTCACTGTTTAGAAAGAGATAGAGAAAAGAAGTGTCAAAAAATTTGCATACAGAATCGGGCCCCTGACCACTCGCGTCTAGCGAAACCCCCGCTGGCGAGCTTTTTGACAGTGTATAACCTAAAAAATTAAATTTTAATGTGTAAAGTAATAATTTGGGGACTTTTCTAATACGTCCCCGCATTTTTACGTCTAAAATATAATTGGAGAAAATAAAAAGCCGCTTTGCTAACCAGAACTAACCATGACCGAGTAGAACTTGGGGCTTTTGAATTTGTCTAAACTATTTGTAATAAACAACATTTTAACAACGTATTAGAAAAAACCTGGGGAATATATAATTACTAATTACACTTTTAAAATAATTTATAACTGCTACCATACCAAAAATTATAAAAATTTTGTTAATAACTTATATGTAAAGATAATTTAGACAAATTCAGCCCTAAGTTCTAGTTGGTCATGGTTAGTTCTGGTTAGCAAAGTGGCTTTTTATTTTTCCCAATTATATATCAGACATAAAAATGCGGATGCGTATTAGAAAAGAGCCATAAATTGCCTTTTTTACATTAAATGCATTGTTTAGAAAAAGCCTATTTTTCAAATTACGCGCCGAGTCCCTGCATAATAAAGCATGTTTCATGTGTCAACACTGTCAAGAAGCTCGCCAGCGGGAGTGTCGCTAGACGCGAGTCTTACTAACTTTTTCTCTCGCTGTAACGTGCTTATTGGTCGACACGGAGGGGCCGAATAATCAGCACGTAGCGAGGAGTTTAGACCCCTTCCTCTGACCCATCAGCACTTTGGAACGGAAAAAAGGTTACTGAACGATTTTTCCTCGTCTCTCACACACTTATTCGCACTGTCGAGCGGCAAGGCCGCCTCTAGAAGGTATATGCTCCAAGAGTGATTCACCAAATGTACTTACTTTATTTCCAAATGGATTCATGGGTGTTTTTCAACTACAGAGCATTAATGCCGCATTAGCGAGCATTAATTGAAACAGCCAACACCGATTATGCGAGGCAGTGCGGCAAGGTGCGGTAGTAAATGTTCAGCATTGTGCGGTATAATGCGCTTTTGTGCGGTAATTGAAAAACACCCATTTTATTACCGAGCGTACTCTTACTGAAGGTTAGGTCTCAAGATAAGAGATGGTGCTTTTTAAGTGTTTTGATGAGAAGTAAAGCAGTGTCCTATCTACCAAGGGTAATAAATACTACCCTTTACATAACCCCACTATCTACTCAATCTTTAAATCTATGTTGAAAACTTGAATTGGAAATTCTGTTTTTCAAAAAGATTATTTCTTTAATTAATGTTTTTAGGAAAGTTTGTATAAAAAAGCGAAAGAATTACTTAGAAATGTAATGGGGAAGTAGGTATCCTTTTTTAATCAAAATATTATAAAGAAAAACTGGTTATTGCTTTATTTTTGTCCTGTAAATATCTACTCCAATATCAAATAGAGGTTATGGTTTTTCTTAATAAAATATCTAGACATGCAGAATGGAGAAAAATAGCCAAAAAATTAAGAAGAAAACGTATAAGACAAGCTAAAGCACAAGAGAGAGACCGAAAATTGTTAGAAGGTACTTAATATTAGGCATAATTAGATAAAAAAATCCACTTTGCATATTGTTTTGATATTTAATGTTTGAATTATGTATCATAGATCAAAAAACACAAGAAAGCTGCCCTCAATATCAAGAATGGTTGAAACAACAAGAAGTAATGGAGCAGGAGAAAGAAAAGGAAGAGGCCGTACAAGCTGCTTTAAGGTATTAGTTAATAGTATATTAACAAGCATATTATAATGATAGTTGTTAATCCCCCGGATCAAGTTTTTGACTTGATTAAAGGCGAGTGTCCTAATTCATCTGAGTGTATAATTGTATAACAATCATTATATGCAACTACTATACTTTATCCATGACTATCAAATAATTTAAGGTAATTCTTTATTTTTAAATGTAGTGTTAATAAACCAGTAACATTAAAAAAGTTGAACTACTTTTTGACGAAATTAACATTATTTGAGACGGCAGAGCCGATCCTAGCAGGTGTGCAGCTCGTGCACCCACACGGGCGTCCACACAAGGGGCGACCGATGTGTGCATATAGTTCTATCAATCGAAGATCAATGGTCAAAAGAAACTTTATTTTAGGGGTTTTCTTAGCAGATTAGAACTGAATTGTTTCGCAAAGTTAAAGAGATGCGGCATTTTTTCTGCCACTTTACCACTATAATATACAGGGTGATTGGTAAGTAGAGGCAAAAAATGAAGACCGAATTAATTTTTTTATTCCGAATCAAAAACCAAGAGTACTTTTTTTGCAAATTTTTCTTCGTTTCAAAGATATTTCACTTTAAAGTTATGCTAAAGAAAAAATTTTAAATCACGTGGATGTCGCTAATCTTAGTTGCCGCTTTCAAACTGTTACGTCATATGAAATCAGGTTTGACCTTTGTCAAAAGTAAGACACTTGCCAATCTGGTATTGGAAAAATCACAAGAAAATGTTCACTAACGTTAACTAATAAATGTTATGTTTTGTAAACTATGTAGTGTCTTCTTTAATAACATAATAATTATTTAACATGTGCACCAAAGTGTCTAACTTTTGACAAATAATTAGTTACTAGTAAAAAATGGATATTATTATTATTATTATTATTTAGTAAATTTATGTAAAATAAACAAATATTAGATTAGTCATGAATAAAAAAATAAATTGGTGTGTAAATGGTACATAATAAAAATTTTATTTTTAGACAAGAAGAGTGGCGAAAGGTAGAAGAGGAGGCTCAGAAGCAGTGGCAGGAACTTCAGAAAAAAATAGCATTAGCAAGAGAAGAAAAAATGAAACAAAATATGAAGATAAAACTTGAATGGGAAAAAGAACAACAGAGATTGAAGGAGTTGCAGGAAGCCAAGGTAATGGTTTTTACTTATGTTATAGTCTTACAGTTCACCCCCATTTTTTTCTAACCTTACTGATGGGATAAAAAGAACCAGTTGAAACCATTCTCATTTGATAGAGTAAATGCCCTGATACAGTTGAAATTGCCAAAATTTGCAGTGGTGGAATGTGTTTAAAAATACTTTTTTTTTTTTGATTGACTGATTTGATAAAATTTTTAATTTAACTATCCATAACTTAAGTAATGTTTTATGGATTACTTTAAAATTTTAACCAAGTATAATTTATAAAAATCCGAAAACTTAAGGGTATTATAGAGCCTTCTATGTTACTTTGAATCAAAATAGTAATGTTAAGAAAGAGTTTTATCAAGTTTTGCAATTTTTTTTTAAATAAAAAATTTGGGTGGCCAGCCACTTTTGACACCGAAATTTAAAAACATATATACTAAAACACTGTCCAATATTCAAAGTCTAGATGAGGTTAGATACCATAGAGTTGTCTGTGGTTTTAGTTTTGGTATTATTTTTTCCTAATGTTGAATAAGGGAGGGGGTAAAGGCTAAAAAAACGATTTTTTGTGTGTCTTTTCCTAAAGTTAAACATTTTAAGAATATACTCCTAAAATTAGAAGTCAATCAGAGCAAAACTCATGAAGTTATTGACTAATTAGTCTTCTCTCTTTTAAAACAAGTTTTTCCGTATCGACGACTGTTGCATCAACAGGGCCGAGATACAAGCTCAGCAGCTGAGCAAAGAAGCTAGAATAAGCCAAAGACTTAAAAAGAAATGTGGCTTAAGACATTAAAGTTATTAATTAATTTATTTATTTCCACTAATAAGCCTTACAAAAGTATCAATATCGTCAAGTATTCAAAATCTACAAAGTACTCAAATCTACAAACTACAGATAAAAAAAGACTAATGCTTGGTATGTAACAATACTGACTAACATTTACAAAAAAAAATGTATCTACTAGCCTAGAAAAAAAAATAGTAACAACAATACCGCCATTAAAAAAGAAATAGTACCAAAAGTGGGAGCTCAGACTCTTTACAATACACACTTGCGACAAACAAATTTTAGAAATCATTAACACTATAAAAACATTTATCAAAAGGATTGCACAGCAGTGATTTTTTAAACTTTCTATGTGAAATAATTTCCTTTATATGTTCAGGCAGCTTATTACTGCAGGAAGTCTACTTTTTGGAGATGGAATCAATCAATGATTCAACATACGTTGGATATTTTTTTTTTTTAAACTTTGAACACATTTATCTCGAAACTTTATAAAAGACCATGATCACTGTCATTTAAAAACTACATTACCGATTAATTTCAAATTTTGTATATATTTTCTTTATGTAATATTCCTCCCCCCTCCTGTTCCGTTTTGGATTCTTTTTTTAGGGGGTTTTTTTAACCCTAAAATGGCGAAAGTTTTTGTAAAAATTCGCAGTTTTCACTTTGAATGACCACCAAAAATTTTAAAATGAAAAAAAAAAAAGAAAACGTTGGGGGAGGTTTTAATGGTATGTACTTCGACTAAATTCTAATGGATTTTAATTTCAATAATTTTGAGCTGAAATACAGTGATTACCGCAAATCGTCTATTTTCAAAGACGCCCTGGGAAAAGCTCCGTCACCGGCTTGTTTTTTCTTTTTGCTTGGGAGCCCTGTAACAATTAAACAAGTGCTTTTTAAGGATAGCCCAAAGCCCTTGCATGTAAACATTACATGGTTATTTTATGAAATAAAAGTGTTTAGGAAAAATTATAAACAATATATTACCTGCAGTTAATTATATAATTTATACATTATTATGAAATGCCTTTTCACTTATAATTAAAGAATTAGAATTTTTTTTTTTATTATTCAAGCTGAAAATAACACCAAAAATATTTTTCGTTTCTATATTTATGTAGATCATTAATTAGAAACGTATTTTTCGTATTATTAAGTTGTAATGCTTTGTTGAAGGATCCACATGGTTTACAGGGAGACTCAAAAAAGGGATGCTTATGATTTTCAAATACTTTTACTTGCTGGGTAACCAATGCTGGATTTTTCCATGAAACGGAGGCACTCACTTTTAATGTGTTACCTGTTTTAAGTACTTCTATTAAAAATAGTTTGTCAGAGTCAATGTAAAGGTATTTTTGCGACAGAAATTGTTTTTCATAGGAAAGTCTTATTATGGGCTCAGATAAAACCAGGTCGTTGTGGTAATTTCTGTAATGATCTATTAGATAAAGTAATGAGTTTTTTTCATAGCTTGCTTTAGGACACATTGGACATTCGTATAGGTTACCAATACATTTTTTTTCGTGGTCCAAAACTTTATCATATTCCAGTTGGACAGTACAGCCTTCAAATCTGTTAACACATGGAAACGTGGTTGCTTTTGCTATTCTTTCATAAATTGACGTTTTTCCTAGTTTGTTTTCTTTAAAAATTGCTGAACACCGTCCACAGATCACCTCCCCGGTGGGGTACACTTTTGTTGGCGGGCACGATAAATATCGTTTGCACTGGGTACATCTTTGGAAGTCCAGTACTTTTTCCGGAAGTATAAATTTACTAGAACTGTCACCCATATTTTTGATTAGAAAATTATTGTTGGTTTTGATACTGAAATAACTATAGCAAACTAATAAAACAGTTGAGTGTACTTTTCTATATTAATTTTCTCTATGGGTAAATTACATATTATGTTCAATAGTTTTTATTAGATTATACTGATTTCTAAGAATAATCTTTAGATAATTGTGGAAGGAGATAAGAATTTTTATTTATACAGTATATCTACGGAGAAAATCAAAAAGTGGATGATAAGAAAAAATATAACTTTTGATAGAAGGTTTTTTTAATTTTAAAAACTCCATTTACAATGAGAAAATTTAATTTTGTTGTACAGGGTGGGCAAAAAATCGAGCGGTTGTATTTATTCTGTTAAGTTGTGTGGAGATCGGTTGCTTGCTGAAAATTAAAAAACAAAAGTTCTAGATTAGATAAGCATTAAAGGTACATTGTTAAGGTTACATGCAGTAATTCAATTACCAATTAAAACTAAAAGTTATTGAATATTTTATTATTTTAATTACCACATATATTAAACACGATACACTATACAAATAAAATATTTATACAAAAATGTATCATATGCACACGTCACACTATTCAAACTGCTTTCTCGGCAAGTTCAACATTAAATGACTCTAGCAATAAAATAAAAAAATCTTTTTACCAAACATCAACAATTTTTTTTTTAATAAAAGTATAAAAATGGTGGCGGTAAGCATCAATCAAAAATACTAAATTGGCGCGGAGGCAACGTTCGCCGGATTCAAAGCGGTTCGGCGTGTTCCAAGATGCTTTTTCTGGCTGGCCAAAATTGCGGCAGTTTTTTCATAAAGAAAGGTAATTGATTTTTTTGTAGTAAATCAATTATTTATTAGGTAATTGAATTAATTTATAAGTAATTTATTTACTTTATAAGTAATCGAGCTACTTTCTAAGTAATTGAATTACTTGAAATTCTTAAAAATTAAACCAATTACGTTTCATTTTATTTTTTTAAACCCCCCAAAAATTTTAAACCCTTTTTCCCGGGGGAAAGTAAATTTTTAAAAATTTTTTTTTTAAAAAAAATTGGCTTAAACTTAAAAATTAAAAATTTTTTTAATTTTTTTTTTAAAAATTTTTTTAAAATTTTTTTTTTAAATAATTTTTTAAAATTTTATTTTTTTTAATTAATTAAAATATATAAAAATATATATATATATATATATATATATATATATAATTTTATATATATTTTAAAAAAAACCCAAATTTTTAAAATTTTTAAAATTATATTTTTTTTAAAAAATTTTTAAAAAAAATTTATAAAAAAAAAAAAATTTTTTTAAATAAAAAAAAATAATAAAATTTTTTTTCCCCCTTTTTAAATGGGGGTTTTTTTTTTTCCCAAAAAATTACCCTTTTTTTTAAAACCTTTTTTTTTCTTTTTTTTTAAAAAAACCAACCTAAAGGCCTCAAAAAATTTTTTAAAATTTCCCTGCCAAATTTTTTTCCCTTTTTAAAAGGGGGTTTCCCCAAAAAATTTTTTTTTTTTTTTTTTTTTTTTTTTTAAAAAAAAAAAAAAAAAAAAAAAAAAACCCCCCCTTTCCAATTTAAAAAGGGCCCAAATTTCAAAAAATGCACAAAACCTTTTAAAAAAAAGGTTTTTCCCAAAAAAATTTTTCTTATCACAAATTTTTAAAAAATTTTTTTAAAAAGAGTTTTTAAATTGTAGATCTTAAGGATAAAAATAAAAAATTCTGCCGAAAACTTCTCTCCCAAAAAAGGTGTGCCCCAGGGTTCTCCACTGTCGCCAACCCTTTTTAATATCTTTTTACGATATGGTACTTAGTAACAACTACAATAACCCCCCCCCACCCACTACAATTTGCAGACGATACAGCTATAATTGCGATGGTTTTTTTTCGGGGAAAAACTGCAGATGTGCTGCTAGCTTCTGTTCTTACGATGGAAGAATGGTTTAGAAGGTGGCTAACAGTGAATCCAACAAAATCACAACTACTTCTTTTCAACCATAAAGTAAGAAAAAATTTCCCCCCAAATTACACTCCAATCAACCAGTAAGACCCGACATCCCCCCCCAAAAATACTTGGGTATCCGCCGGGATTCAAAGTTAAATTTCAAAAGCCATACCTCCAATAATAAAACCAGGATTAGAGCTCGTTCAAAATATTTTACAGCATTGACATACAAAAATGAAGGAATCAGCACAAAAACAGCAGCAAAAAACAATAAATCAATCTGCAGACCAGTACTAGAATATGCTTATGTATTGTATTGTAATGCCAGACCTTCAGTCTTGAATAATATTAGTGTAGCTGAAAGATCCCTTTAAGAACCATAACTAAAATCCGTCACCCTGAAAATCCACTCCAAAATCCTAGCAACCAGCTCCTTTATCAAAAAACAGCAATACACCCAAATTTGGGCCCAAAAAAGGGTTTAAAAGCTCTGACACGAAAGTTCGCCTCCAAACCCAAAAAAAGGGGAAAATTTAAAAGGAACTATGTGTTTAACCAGGAACAACAGAGACTCCAGATTCAAATTTCCAGAAAGAACAATAGTTGTACTAATGGGGCTACAACAATTAAATGCTTACTACTCCTTTTTAATGTTTATTTTTATATATCCGCAACCCTAGATTAAGCCAAATTGTAAATATCTATATATGTGTATTTTTTTCCTGCTTATATTATGTATTACTTTTATTTTCATTTTTGGGGGAAAGGGTTATTATAAAAAAGTATTGTTTAAAAATTCTATGGCTGAAGGACTTTGGTCAAGGCCGTTTGGGAAACCAATAAACATCATAATAATAATAATAAATAATAAATGATTTGGCAAAGCGTATGGAAAGTTCTGTTGGGATGAAAATACTCCGATAATAGCTAATAAAAGTCCTGCTTATTTTAAAAAGAATAACCCTGTTTGTACAGGGTCATTCATTTTAAAGTAAACATTCTTGTGAATGTTCCTATAGGAATCAACGAAATTTTTAAGTGGACAAAATTTCACCTCAAAAATTGGTCTTGACGTCAAAAACAAAAAAATTACTAATCATTCCCATCGCTGCACAGTGACAAATTTAGTGAACAAGAGGTAATAACTGGGCATTCCCCCAAAATTTCATAAAACCTTTTTTTTCAACTCAACAGTGAAAAAAACAAAATATTGTAACAAACCTTCCAGGTAGATCTTTTAAAATTTTAATCAACCATGCTTTCAACCTCAACCACTCATTTAAAAAAAAAAGTATGAGAAGTTGAAACTGCATGAGTAATAGAGTCAACTGCAAAAAGGGCAAAGTATTTACAGTAATTGTATTTTCAATAATTGTTCATTTTAGAAATAATTTTGTTATTAATATTTAGTGTTTTGTTTTTCTGTTGTATTCTTAATTAAAATTTTGAGTTCAGTTGATTTAAATCATTTATTCATGAAATTTTTTTTAACCCGATACCCTTCACCCAGATTTGAGCCTGATATTTTTTTTTCTTGTTTTCTCATACTTACCCCAGGCAATTTAACTCGATCTGTTCGACACAATTACGAGACAAAGCTCTCGTGATTTTGTTGAAGCAGCTCTCGTTAAATTTCCCGAAACTAAGTATTCTAAAACAAGCATAAAAAAATCCGGCTAAATCTGAGCTCTTATGGGATTACCCCCCAAATTTAAAAGATTATGTTTAAGGGTTGCTTTGCACATAATTTATTTCCCAACGGGGTTTTTGGAAAAAGAACTGGAAGAAAAACGTCGCCAACAAAAAGAACGCGAAAAAGAACTTTTTGACTTCCTTGAACAAGGTGGTGATACACCGGAACATTTGAAAACTACAATGGAAACTAATCCAGGAAAGCAAATGTGTCCGTTTTTCCATAAAGTTTCAGCATGTCGATTTTTCGATGGCTGTTCCAGAAATCATGTGCGTCCAGGAATTAGCAAGACCATTTTAATTTCAAATTTTTTCAGTGACATCAGGTAAGGTTAGGTGTTGTTAGCCAGGAAAAAATGGACAAATGGCATTTTTTTTTAAAAATTTTCTTTGAAATTGTGTCTGATATATAACATTTATTGAAGATTATAATGTGCCTGTTAGGTAGTTCACTCGCGACAGTCGTGGATAAAATAATCACCTTATAGTAAGTGCACAAATCAAAACCGAGATTGGAATGAATATCTTTTATCTTCGTCTCTTTTATGCCATCCAAACTCTTCCATCTCTCTTTAACAAAAATTGATTGTTAAACGGGCCGGAGCTAGTACCAGTACGGATCATTATATTTTTCTATTTTAGTGTAATTCGTGATATAGTATTTTGAATGAACTCCAAATTTAGCTGTTCCAAATAAGATCGAATACGTTTTACCAAAAATTAGAGTTCTTAATGCTTGAAAACAATATTTTAGTAGGAGACTGTGCACACAACACATAGTATGTCCGTTATTCAGTAATATTTTACACTATTTTGCACTTTTGGATCCACCTAGTCCTAAAATACACCTTCCATAAGGGCGATAATGTAAAAAAGAATAAAATAGTGTACACTATTTCTTAATAACAAAGACATAGCAAATTTTCAAAAAACAGTATCTCTTTAACCAAACGGTTAAAAATGCAGGTTTTCTTTTAATTTTTCTAATACCTTGATTTATATTGCATTAATTTTTAATTATTTATTTATTCTGTCGAAAACTTCTCCCCAAACAAGGTGTGCCTCAGGGTTCTCCACTGTCGCCAATCCTATATAATATCTATTGTTACGATATGGTACTTAGTAACAACTACAATAACACCACCTACCTACTACAGTTTGCAGACGACACAGCTATAATTGCGCATGGTTTAACTACTGAAAAGCTGCAGATGTGCTGCAAGCTTCTGTTCTTACATGGAAGAATGGTTTAGAAGGTGGAACTAACAGTGAATCCAACAAAATCACAACTACTTTTTTCAAC
>JAHBCN010014820.1:0-22050 GCA_019359885.1 Listronotus oregonensis
AAATATAAAATGAACAAAATTTAATTAAGATATATTATAGACGTTATTATTGCAAATGAAAAAATATTTATGGATTAATGTATATTTATATATAGTTATTAAAATAGTACAATTACTATACTTGTAAGCCAAATATAAATTATATAAAAAAACTCAACAATTTTTAAAAACTTATTACTATTTTATTATATCTAAAAATCTAAAATAAATTAGAAGATATGTAATTTTTTATAACAATTAATAAAATTCCCACGGACGTTATACCGAGTGAATCAAATTGGCCTTCCATAGACCTTCAAACTTACTTAATTTTGGCACACCTATTACCATGTACACCTAATTTGCATTTAGACGAAAGAGTTATATAAGGTAAATTAACGATCTTGTAAAAATACACAATTTATGTTTCATAAAATTTCATGTAGCTTTGATGAATTTTGAGGTATTCACGTTTTAAGATTTAAAAAAAAAACATATCTCGAATACAATAAAAGAATTTAAAAATTTTATATGACAAAAAAGATTATTAAATTGTCTATATAAACATTTTTAATAAGAAAAATAATAAAGGAGATATAAACGAAAATGTGATCTTGACCCAAAATTTCAGTCCAAATAAAATAAATGTGTTTTCTTCAATTTATATTAAAATAAAAATATATATACATTTTTTTATTTACGTAATTTTTGGAGTTAATTTGTTATAAATAATTTATTTTATTTAATTAAATCCCAATTTTCCTAAAATTTGCATACAAAGTCCAATTCTGTGTCTTGAAACTTAGATTTTAAGCCCTGTTAAATTACAAAATTTCTGTTTTTACTTGCTTTATATTCGGTTGCAGGAGCTAGTTTTTTAGACTGCCCGGAAATGGTATCTTACGACGGTTACCCGCTATTGATTTTTCAGTAAAACCATTATACACCTTTATTTAGCCATAATTCATTTACTTGATCAAACCTTTGTAAGCTAAAGAAGGATTTCTTTCATTCTAATTTAAGACTTATAAAAAATCTCTAAACTGCTAATTCTACAATTTTAGTTCCTTTGTAATAAATGCCCCAAAAGAGCTTAAATGAACTATAAAATAAATTACCTGGTTTTTAAAATCCTTTGATATGGATTTTATTGGTTCTTTTTTCTTAAGTATTTCAAAATTTCAAACGCGTGAATTTTTAACAAGTTTCCAAGATAATAAATTACTCATCGAGGCAATAACGGGCGGCAAATATCTATATACAGAAGAAAAGTCTTTGAATAGCTGAAAATATTTTATCCTATTTTATGCAGTTACTCAGGATTACCTACTTAAAAAGGAGAAATTAAACTTTTTTTAAATATTATTTTAAAAAATCCAAAATATGATGGAATTAATGAAAATTACAAATTAAATAATATTTTTATAGGTATTTTTAATAGTACTTGGCTTTTGTAATACTTAACATGTTTAAGTCAAGCATAAGGCTTTTCCATGCAACTACTTTTTCCATCTTCTGGTCGGAACCGTCCAGGAATTAAATAAATCAATGGAATAAAAACCTAATAGTATGTGATATCTATCTCGCATTTTTGGGCTTTTTGAAAAGTCTTTTTATCAAATATACTTAAATAGGTACTTTTATATTTAATTAATAAAAATGGGTTTTGTCCAGTCAGATGTGCTATTTGAACAACTGTTTACCGTCGTGTCACGTATAGCTTGTCTGTCCGCTGTAAAGCTACGAAAAATATTTTAGGAATGCCGACAAAATATATTCGAGGTTGTCAAATTCATTTATTAAGTTTCATCGGTTTAATATAACTTATTACCTGTAGCTGCTGTAACTCCTAATTTAACTAAAACTTGTTTAAGATTTAAAATAATATAATTTAAAATAATTTTAAGTTTATATATTATTATTTAATCAATATATTAATTATATCTTTCTAATTTTGGCATCGGTTAAATGATAATTTTATTTAAAGTAAGAAATATGGCAACAGGTCAAAAGAACTTCTCCCTTCTTACCAATATTGCTCTTGCATCTCTTTTCAACTGACACTCCGGAAGAGCGAAAAGTATAATCATATGATAAATGTTGACACGCCCCCGAGAACTTGTTATGACCAGTGTCGCAGATTAGAAAACCTTGGCCGAATATTGTTGATTCAATTGACGACTTTGATTTTGGCATTATAAGACGTAGTTTTAGGGTTGCCATACGTCCGAGTTTCCCCGGATTTGTCCTAGTTTAGAGGGCATCCGGGGAGCGTCCGGCCGGGGCTTTATTTGTAGTCCGGGTTTAAAAATTTAAAGATTTAATATGTTAATAAGGTTTTGTTTTCATACCAGAGTATATCAGTAATTTGTGTTTTATTTTAAGAATAAAAAAATTCTAACTGATTATTAAAACAATTTGTAACAAACCGTAAGAAGATTCTGTTTTGTTAGGTACATTCAAAATCATAATAAAAGATGACTAAATTTGATTTTAAGGTCTAAGAATAAATAAAAAGGTGATTTATGACATTTTCAACTTTTTTTTTGTTACACTGACTATGTTTTTAAAAAAACCTGTTGACATGTTCAGTTTCTGGACTCTAAAATCCGGGGTTTTCACGCGTCTTGTTCTAGTTTCCAAATTTTAGAGATGGCAACCCTACGTATATTAACAGGTTTTATATAGGGTTAAAACAGGTATAAAAATACATAAAATATGTATAATTATGTACTTAAAACATATCTATGCACGGGTACCAGATATCTACGCCATCTGCTGACCCAATGGGGAAGCATACTCCTCTCAACCTACGGTGTCACTGACTTGTTTACTAATACTAGAATTTTTATAGATATTCACTTTCGACTAGCTAGTCTGATGAGATCTGATATACACACACCGCAATGGTCTAAGGATATTCCTATTTTAGGGATATAAATCAAAGAATTTAAAAATATATGGCCAAAAAAAGATAATTTATGGAAATTTATCATATTCTGTACAAAATGTAATATTTTTTAATTAAATGTAGATACCGGAAATGAAAAACTACAGTGGCGTACAACCATTTTTTTATTTGAACTAAATATCAAACGAAATTTAAAGTCATATTCTAAACATGTACCAATTTATTTATAATGATAATTTTTTTGATAACAGGTATGACCTCCTCTGGAGTTTATTACTGCGCGACACCTTCTTGGCATACTTAAAAGTAAATTGTCCATATCTTCCTGAGCTAGGGCAAACCAAGCAGCATTTAAAGCAGCAAAAAGTTGTTCTTGGTTCTGGAATTGAGGTTTTCACGCAAAACCGTTCTTTGTAAGCATATCCCATGCATGCTCGATTGGATTTAGGTCAGGTGATTGAGCAGGCCATGGCAAAACAGTGATTTGGTTGTCTTGTAAAAATTGTGCAGCATGTCTAGGGACATGAGGACGAGCGTTGTCGTGCATCAAAATAAAGTCTAGTCCAACAAGTCTTGCATGGGTAAGACAAATGGTTGAAGAATCTCTTCCACATTTCGATGAGCGTTTAAAAAATGTTCAACCAAAACGAGATCGGTTCTTCCGCCGAGTCGTATTCCAGCCCATACCATTACTGTGCCACCTCTATAACTGTGGACTTCTTGCACATTTTCCAAGACTCTTTGTAGTCCAGGTTCTCTTCATATCCTCAGTCTTCTTGAATCCGGATGCAACCCAAACCGAGATTCATCTGTAAAAAGAACTGGGGCCCATTGATTATTAGTCCAATTCTCGTGTTCTGTTGCCGAAGCTAAACGAGCAGCGCGATTTCCTCTAGAAAGTGGCTGGCATCTCAATGGTCGTCTATTACGTAGTCCACCTTCATGCAATCAGTTCCGAACTGTAGAATTTGAAATTACGATATTATGCGTTTCGCGTACCCGATTCATTATTTCTGGAACAGTTACTGTGGGATTTCTTCTAGCCATTTGCACAATAAAACGATCTTAAGCAGGCCGAGTCAGCCGTGATGGACCTGGATGTCTTTCAGAAACATCACCTGTTTCTTGGAAACGTGCCCATAATCTTGAAATTACGCTCTGTGATGTGTGAGAGTTTCAGCAACAGGAGCTTGCCTAGT
The DNA here is from genome assembly GCA_019359885.1 of Listronotus oregonensis. Classification (NCBI taxonomy): domain Eukaryota; kingdom Metazoa; phylum Arthropoda; class Insecta; order Coleoptera; family Curculionidae; genus Listronotus; species Listronotus oregonensis. Next base: position 4,090 of record JAHBCN010014820.1, read on the forward strand.
ACCAGCTTCTAACATTCCAACAGCTCGCAACATTTCATCCCGGTTAAGATGGCGTCTTTGCATGATAAATAAGTAACAGACGGAGTCTATACTCTACTTTGGATTACAATATACTGACCAATATTTTCATTTTTTTAAAACTGATATGTCCACCTAATTTGATTTAAAAACAAGTTTTTGCAAAGTCCCATTTTTGAACCGTAAAATAAAAGGTTTTAACAGCGCCAGAAACCGCAAAAAGTACCGAACGATCACGCTCATGCGCAGTAATTAAAATGGGTCCAAATTTAATCACTGCGCATGAGCGTGATCGTTCGGTGACGTTTTGAACGGTTTCTGGCGCTGTTGAACAAACCTAAAGTAGTCCATTTTTTATACAAAAAAACATCAAAATGCCCATCTCTTATCAATATTCTTAACATATTTTACCAACCCAAAACATTTAAACACGATAAAAACTCGTTTACACTCATTGAAATAAATATATCCATAGACCATTGCGTTGTGTGAAGATCGAAACTGGTCACAAGATGTCGTTGAGTGAAATCTCTACAAAGTTAGTTTGTAAATTAACTACACTATAATTATGAACTTATTAAAATTAAGCATTTTGTTCTAATAATTTACTGATTAAATAAAATAAAGAACACCATTTTAAGAATAAATTAATCACATTTTTAAAGGTTCTCACGTCAAAGGAACTCTTAAGGCAAATACGTCAAGACATGGATTTCTCATACAAAAAAGACGCATTTCGGAAACTTTTAAAAGCCAAAAAACCTAATATTTTACATTGGAGATATAGGTATATGGAAGAACTATATAAATATTTTTATATCGATGCTAGAATTGTCTGCTGGGTTGTGACGTCACAGAAAGTCCGCTTCACAACACCGGGCAAACGCTGGAATAGAACGTACGGCCTTCTGGTGACGTCAAAATTGTGTCACAAGCCGACTCCTATGACACTGAGTGTCATAGTGAGGTCGATGACGTGTAAAAAAAACTTGATGACTCTTATTTTTTTTTTTGTTATTGTTTATTGTTGTGCATTATTGTGAATTTGAGAGTTTTTTCAAAAATAAATATTTTATTGCTGTTTTTCCCATAACGATGTTTTAATTGCTTATTAATACTAAAAAAATCTGAAATTTTAAGATTTAAGATATTTATAGCACGCCTATGGTTTCGCATTCCTGAAGGCGTTTCCGCTTTCCCCTTACGCATACCCCGTAGCTTCAGACTCGACAGACGAGCTATACGTGCATTCTTATTACAAGTGCTTTGCGACTATTACCGAAGTTCGTTATAATTTATAACATAACCTACGGTTTAACGAAAACCACGTGGTAGGCGTTTAAGCAATAGGATTCGATAGATATTCTCGCTACGCTGTAAAGGACTGTACATTTGAAATATCTCTCTAGTGACTCGTTTTTACAGAACGTTAATTTTTGATAGAACATATGTGTAATAATTTTATTCTAACACTTATAGACTAAATAAGTAATGCAGTAATGCCAGAATAATGATAAAATATAAGTTTAATTGTTTTTCGCTTTATTATGATGTAATAGAATTTGTGATTACATCATTAAAAAGGCTTAACTGCTGTTTATTATTTCTATACAAATCCGGCATCTACAAACCGCGTTGCAATCGTGATTAAGTAACCAAAATAATGATCCATATCTTTCCTCATTTACCGATTCTCCTAAATCTGAAAATTTTTTGATATATCATTACAGTGATCAGCATAATTTATTAAAAAGCTTTTTTAAGTCATGAAACATTTCTAAAACGATCGATGCCTTAACATTTTTAAAATAAATTTAATATGCACTGCTTTAAACCCTTCCACTTTTTTCCTTACTAATGACTGTATATTCATTATTTCATGCATATGAATGAAGCAAGTTCCCTGTCATTTAAATAAAAACAATTAAATTTTTAAAACGAAACATAATATACTTTTTAGATTCAGAAATATACAAAACATTTTTTTGGTTTAAAGAGCTATTTTTTCATGCGATAAAAGAAAATAAATATTATGACATATCTAATTTAAAACTTGTTAATATTTTACAGTAAAAAATGGGAAATATATATTTTAGTAAAAAAGTGTTTAAGAACTTTTTGAATTAAAATTGTTGCTACTTAACTTTTTAGATATGATATTTCTAATACCCGGTTCTTAACGTAGTACTTTTTTCTGCATTAGATTGGCTACTCTTAAAGGTATTTTTAGAATTTAAAAGTTTGTTTGCGTGAATGCATTCTTGCTGCTGCAATTTTTTCTGCATGCAAATTTATTTCATATTTTTACAGTATAAATTTATTGTTGCAATTTGTTTGCTAAAATAGCTAGGCAGCTGCAAGAAAAATTGCGCCTACCGTATTATACTGGCAGAAAATAAAGATTGTAACAATTTTTAGAAACCAACAAAGGCGCATGTGCCGTTAGAAAAATTGCCACACCAAATCTCTCAAACGGTATAAACTCTTAAAGAACAAGTGCAGAGAACTTATATTTATTTTATTTTGAAGAATTAATTTGGGCGTAAGAACCTAAATGAAGTCCTTTAAGATTAAAATTAAAACATGGGCAATCCTTTATTCACCTGCTTAAAAAAAAATCTCCTTTTTTTACTAATCTTGCTGTGTGTGTGTGCTAATGTTGCTAATCTTGTACTGCAATGTAATGGTACTAATACCATTTTCATGTGACACGTCAAATGCGTTTAATATGAATGTAGCACTCTTAATAAGAATCAGGTTTTTTACATAAAAAGTTAATTTCCAGTGACAGTCTTTGCCAAATTTACTTGTCAGTGTTTAAAGAAAGTCGAAAATTAAATAATTATAATTAATAATAATATTAATTAATATTGACACTTTACAAACGTTATTTTTTAAAAAGTATTAATATGGTTGAATAGAGAATAAAAAGACCTTTCAAATGATGTACCGCATCAACTACGTTTCCATTTAAAAAAATCATCGATGACGTCATCACGCTTCTACCGATGGATGACACAAGAAAAAAGAAAAAAATCTGACAGAAGGCGCAATTAAAATTAAAAATCGACGTGTTTGAGCGTTTTTAAAAAATATACGGGGTTTACGAAATAATGAATTTATTCCTTTCATTTCCGCCATACTGTATATGCTTTATTACTTACAAAAGCCCTTATATCTAAAAATTTAGACTTCATACATTGTTCTACCCACTAATGCATATTTAAATCATTTTTCTATTTTACATGTACTTCTAGTTAAAGTGTGCAAATAACATATCCAACAAAAAGCATTTACCCGTTCAATCTCTGTCAACTCTATTAATCCTGTGGCTTTAATTGCATTTAAAGTAAACCAGAGAAGGCAGCACCTGCCTGTTTCCGATACAGGAATAACAGGAAACAATTTGTAGTCGCAGCATCGATACCGCTGATTAATTAGTCAATACGTAATCGATGGATTACAGTTTTAATTTCATTAAGCCCATTTGTGCCAGACGGAAATAATTTCTATGCCAGTTCGCACTAATTTAGTTTTGACGATCGTTACACAAACGAATGTGTCAGACAATTCAGGCTTAAAAAATGGAATAACTGTAAATGTTTGACCCATATCCCGGGTTAGCTTTTTGGTGGTTACTGTCGTTAATATTTTATAATAGATAATCAACAATGGTAGGTAATTTCTAGTCAACAGCTTTTAAAAATGACATGCGTCAATATGCCTTTTAAATTACATTGGTTAACGGTTTGATGTTGGTTAAAATAACATTTTAACCATAATTTAACAGCTGTAAAAGTACGAGTTAAATTATGATCTAGAATATGCGTATTAAAAAGAGTTTTAAGAAACCCACATTTCGGGCGTCCACAATCTGATAAAACCGACCCCTAAAAACCAATGACTTGCATACCTTGTTAGAGTCGAGATATTCTATTACCATTTTTTTCCAAATTTGGTTCCGTTAGGTAACCATATTCTTTTAACAAGATTTTTTTTAAAAAAAAGGTGTCCAAAAAATTTTCTTTTAACGTTCACCTACATAGGTATACCTTTTGCATACTGTTGAATCTAAGACATTTATCTAACAAATTTTCTAACTGACTAAACCAAATTGTTTTTTTATCAAACTTGATCCCTCAAAAAATTTAATTATTATTGTAAGACAAAAGATTAAACACACACTAACATTAAAAAAAAAACCGTCAAGAAAAATAAAAAAGTTGGTGAAAACAATTATTTAGCATGACGGATAATTACATTTTCAAAAACATTTTATTTTAAGCAACTTTACAAAGTTTATTTTCATAATAAAAATTGTCAAAAAAAGAAATATCTTATTAATAATAAATATATATTAATAATACAGGTTAACATTTGATTTAGGCGGGAACGCCGGAAGCAGTTAGGTGCTACTAGGGATTTTGATTACGTGAACCTTCATCACGTCAGGGTCAAGGTCATTTGAAGGTCAAATAAAGAAAAAATAACATCGGAAAGATCTGGAAAAATTTATGCATATGTCTTCGAGGTTGCTAAATCCAAATCCAGCGTTTATTTACATCTATCCTAAGGTTATTTCAAGGTTATTTCAAGGTTATTTTAAAGTGCTTTTGGGATAAAAATATTAAGGACGATTTGAAAAATCTGAAAAATTTGTACATATGTTTTCGAGGTTAGCAAATCGGAATCTGAGGTCAGTTAACCTCCATAAGATCAGATTCAAGGTCATTTGAACGTTAAGTAAAGAAAAAAGCATAGGAAAAAATCTAGAAAATTGCATGCATATAGGTAGATCTAAAGTGTAAATAAACGCCAGATTCAGATTCAGTGACCTCAAAAACATATGCCCGAATTTTTACAGATTTTTTTCAACCTGATATAATGAAGGTTAACTCAACCTCTCATTGTAATCAACGACCCCAAAAACCTCAGTAAACTGTTAATTTTTTTTTCATTGTGATTGTATTTATTAAGTACCTTAAACTGAAGTAGTTGCGTATTTTTGATTATGTTTTAAAAAATGTTTTAAGTTAAAAAGTAGTCATTTTATCACTGTTAATTCTAATTTGAAATCTATATATATATATATATATATATATATATATATATATATATATATATATATATATATATATAATATATATATATATATATATATATATATATATATATATATTATATATATATATATATATATATATATATATATATATATATATTATCTAATTATATATATTATATTATATATATATAAATATATATTTATTAATTATCCAGTGATTCTGAAGTTATGGTTTGAGCTAAAATCATTAAATTTGGCACAGTGGTAGTCTTTAGCAGTGGCTAGAACCTAACGAAGCCCGTTTTTTGAATTTCACCCCCGGGACAAAAATAGGGGCAAAAAGGTGTTTTTTTACCGTTAGCCGTACGGAAGGCGTCTTACGGAGACAGAGGCTACTTAATATTGTCTCTCGTCTGGAGGAGACAGGCTTTTTATCTAGTAATATTATAATTTTAAAGTTAGAGTTAAGTTTTAATAATTTATTGTCTACATCATGACAAACATATCGGAATAAATTTTAGGCAGTTCGCCAGAACTGACTAAATGAACTTATTTGCCAGCTCCTTTAATTAATTCATAGTCATGAATAACCATTTATATATTGTTTTGCAACTGCTGCATTCTTCTTGTTAATAACAATTACGGCAAATGCGACTAAATACGAATCTTGGTAGATTTTTTAAGAATTATTTTTTTCTTTTATTAATACATATTTTCTACACACACACAACACACACACACACATATGTATATTTATATATATAAGATATAAAATATTGGAGAAAAACCGAGGTTTAGTGTTTTGTTCGGAGTAATACACACCCCTCTACAGATATATAAATGATTGCAAATATAAATGTTTATACCCCGCACTTATAGTAAAAAAATTTACCAGTATAAAATAAATGAACTTATTTGCCAGCTCCTTCAATTCTTTTTGTTTCCTTAAACGTTTTCTTAGCCATGAATGACCAGGAATGTTTATACTTTTTTACAACTGACGCATTCTTCCTATTAATAAAAATAATGGCCAATGCGAAAACATTAGACTTCAATGAATTGTAAAGTGATTTATCCTTTAAAGATTTATAACACACTATTTCATCTTTATCTCCCTATAGCAGTGACAAAATCACCCAATGCATTTCACATCGGATAATCAAGGACCTGGAAAGTGTCACGCTGGCTGGTACAGTTCATTGGGCATTCCATCGTAAACCAGCCACACTGCTTGTCGCCTGCCTAGGCCAGATATCCCGACACTCAAGTGCTTGCTGCAATATCCTTTCTTGGCCGGATCTATGCACCATTGAACAGCATACAAATTGCCGAGATTTTTCCATTTTTCCATTACTTCGACCGTATTTACGTCCCGAGCGTAAACTATACACTAATGAAAGAGCCGTGCACTGTATGTTACGATAAATGATTGCCATATATTACCTGCACGCTTTACAAATATGTATATATATATATATATATATATATATATATATATATATATATATATATATATATATATATATATATATATATATATATATATATATATATATATATATATATATATATATATATATATAATATATATATATATTATATATATATATATATAATTTTCAAAAAGGTTGTGTCGTACTTAAGCCGGTTATGGGGTGATTGTAGTGAAAATTTTTGCATAGAAACCCCTAGTAAAAAGGGCGCCTTTTTGGCTCCAGAGTAGTTTGTACTTAAAAAGTTGTTGTTACCTCCTTGAATGTAAACAACGTCAATATCTTATTTTTTTATTATAAATAATACAAAATTGTAATAAGGTTTTAAAATGACGACCTCCAACTTGGTTACATAAATTGATTCTTCGACTCATGGAATCGCGGACCCGTTGGAAGATGTGGGGACCTTGCTGTATGTCATCACTCTTTTCCTTCTTTTTGGGTGTTTAAAGGAATTTTATACACCAACGACTTTATGTAACCCTAGAGGAAAAAATCCCTGATGACCTGGTTACCTCATAGCTCTTCCTCTTTCGATCTATCGCACAGAAATTTGTTGGTTTAGGTTATTATGTACCATTCGGGAAAAATGTACCGGTGCTCCATCATAATGGAACCACATTCTAGCTTGTATACCTATAGGAACGTGGGCATTGTCCAATAGTTAAGAAAGTCCGTCTTGCAGAAAATGTAAGTAGATGTTACCGAGGTGGAAGCATAGTACGGCCAAATTAAAAAGGCGGCAACAATACTAGCCCACATGTTCATCGCAAATTCCTGTTGGTGGGCTCTCACCCATGCTGCGTGAGGATTGTCATCATCCCATATGTGGTTGTTGCGACTGTTAAAGTAGCCGTCCTTAGTGAAACAGGCCTCATCGGTGAATAGAATGATCGAACCAAAATTCGGTTGAATTGCGATACGCTGCAAAAACCATAGACAAAAATCTACTTGCGGCTGGTAATTTAGCGGACCCAGTGCCTGCAGTTTTGAAGGTGGTAAGGGTGCAATAGCTGCTAGTGAAGTACCCTCCACATTGTTTGGTGGGCAACATTTATTTGATTCGCTATTGCACGCGTGCATTCGTTGCCAGGTTGTTTAGCAATTTTTTCTAAAACATTTTTCTCTAAGGCAACTATTAGTGCAGTTCGTGAATGTCTGGTACCTTCTTATGTTGCTTTAAACCTGCCCGTTTCCCGTAATCGACGATGGACTGCTGCAAATGTGTTTTGGGAAGAATGTCGGTGGTTAGGAAATCGCTCAGCATAGAGTCGCTCAGCTTCTCTAGTATTGCATCTTGCCTCGCCATAAATTAGATGCATATCTGTATACTCTTTAAACGTGAAATTAACCGTTTTCATGGTTCGAACGCAAAACTTTGTTGCAAGAAAACGATTTTTTTTTTAAAATTTTTTTTAAAAATTTTTTTTTCTTTTGGGGGAAAAAAAAAACCCCCGGGAAAAAAACCCAAAAAAACCCCCCCAAAAATTTTTTTCCTTTAGTTTTTTTTTAAAAATTTTTTTTTTTTTTTTTTAAAATTCCCTTTTAAGGGTTTTTTTTAAATTTTTAAAAATTTTTTTTAAAATTTTTAAAAATTTTAAAAAAATTTTTAAATTTCCCGGGGAAATTTGGGGGGAAACCCAAAAAAGGGGAAAAAAAATTTTTTAAAATTTTTTTTCCCTTTTTTTTTTAACCCCAAAAATTTTTTTTAAAAAATTTTTCCCCCTTTAAAAAAAATTTTTGGGAAAAAATTTGTTTTCCCCCCAAAATTTTAAAAAAAAAAAAAAAAAAACAAAAGGGGGGTTTTTAAAAACCCCTTTTTTAAAAATTTAAAATTTTAAAAAAATTAGTTTTTTCCCCAAAATTTTTTGGGTAAAAAAAAAATTTTTTAAAAAGGGGGAAAAATTTTAAATTTTTAAACTTTTTTTTAAAAAATTTTTTTCCAATATTTTTTTTTTTTTTTTTTTTTTTTTTTTTGGGGGCCCCCCAAAAAAAAAAGGGAAAAAAAGGGGGAAAAATTTTGGTTTGGAAAAAAAAAAAAGGGGAAAAAAACCCCCGGGGGGCCTTTTGCCAAAAAAAAACAATTTTTTTAAAAAAAAAAAATTTTTTTTTTTTAAAAAAAAAAAAAAAAATTTTAAAAAAAAGGTTTCTTTTTTTAAAAAAACCCCCCCTTTTGGTTTAACCTTTTAAAAACCGGGGGAAAAAAAAAAAAAAATTTTTTTTCATTTATTTTTAAAAAAAAAAAAAAAAAAAAAAAAAAATTTTTTAAAAGGGGGGTTTTTTTAAAAAAAAGGGTTTTTTTTAAAAGCAAAAAAAAAAGGCCTTTTTAAAATTTTTTTTTTTTGGGTTTCCAAAAAAGTTTTTTTTTTTTTTTTTAAGTTTTTTTTTTAAAATTTTTTTTAAAAAATTTTTTCCTCCCTTTTTTTTTTTAAAAATTTACCCCCTTTTTTTTTTAACCCAAATTTTTTTTTAAAAATTTAAAAATTTAAAATTAGGGGGGGGGGAAAAAAAAAAAAAAAAAAATTTTAAAAAAAAAATTTTTAAAAAATTTTGGGAAAAAAATTTTTAAAAAAATTTTAAAAAAATTTTTTTTGGGGAAAAAATTAAAAAACCCAAAAAAAAAACCCAAAAAAAAATTTTTTTAAAAATTTAAAATTTTTTAATTTTTTTAAAAAAAAAACCCCTAAAAATTTTTTTTTTTTTAAAAAAAAAAAAAAAAATTTTTAAAAAAAAGAAAAAAAAAAAAAAAAATTTTTTTTTTTTTTTTTTTTTTTAAAAAAAAAAAAATTTTTTCCCCCCAAAAAATTTTTTGGGAAAAAAATTGGTTTTTTAAAAAAAAAAATTTTTTTTTTCCCCCAAAATTTTTTAAAAAAACCCCAAAAAATTTTTTTTAAAAATTTTTTTAACCCCCCTTTTTTTTTTTTCCCGGTTTTTTTAAAAAAATTTTTTTTTTTTTCCCCAAAAAAAAAAAAAAATTTTTAAAAAAAAAAAAATTTTTTTAAAAAAAAAAAAAAACCCCAATTCCCAAAAAAAAAAAAAAAAAAAAAATTTTTTTTTTTAAAAAAAAATTTTAAAAATTTTTTGGGCAAAAAAAAAAATTTTTCCCCCCAAAAAAAAAAATTTTCTTTTAAAAAATTTTTTTTGGTTTTTTTAAAAATTTTTTTGGGGGGAAAAAATTTTAAAGGTTTTTTTTTGGGTTTTTAAAATTTTAGGGGGGAAAAAAAAAAATTTTTTTTTTTTTAAAAATTTTTAAAAACCCTTTATTTTTTTTTAAAAAAAAAAAATTTTTTTAAAATTTTTTAAAAATTTTAAAAAAATTTTTTTTTTTTAAAAGGGGGGGAAAAAAATTTTTTAAAAAAATTTTTAAAAAATTTTTTTTTTTTAAAAATTTTTTTTTGGGGGGGAAAAAAAGGTTTCCTTTCCCGGGCGGGGGGTTGGCGGTCATTATTTTGTTTAAAAAAAACCAAATATTGTTAAGAAAATATGAAAAATTTAAACCTAGTCGTAAGAATAACATTTAAAATACCGAACAAATTATATTTATTAAAGATTAGGCCCTCTGTAATTAAATTTTTGAGTTGTAAAATATAAATACCTGGATTAAAATGTAAATTGCACTAAAAAAGGCGCGTGAAAATTTAGTTAATTATACCCATATATTAACAGAAAAAATTTAAATTTGGGAAATAAAAACAAAATATTGAAGGCTTTAAATTGTAATTTTTGGCCCCTGGGAAAAATCCAGTATTTTACCACGCCATTATGGCCGCGGCTTATTGTCGCCATTTGCAAAAATTTGCAACAATTTTGATTTATTTTCAAAAAAAATCCCCTTATTTTTTTTGGTTTTAAAAAATATTTTATACCCGTATAAAATGTACACAAAATAGCCAAAAATAAAAAATAAAAAATTTTTTTTAACCATTTTATTAGTATCCATATAAACGTCTTAAGTTTATTTATAAGATACTAATATGGGTAGCATAAAACTATTTTATAAATCAAAAGGTTTTTATAAACTACCCCATTAAGGGTCTTTGCAGAAGAAAATTTTACAGCTGTCACCCCCATCATTATAAGCATTTTTAAAAAGATAAAAATATTTTATAAAGTGGCCTTTTTTTGTTTATAAGGGATTATAATTGTCTACGGATATCTATAAGAATTTGTTAAAAAAAATTCTTACGAAACTGCTTTTATAGCAGTATATAAAAAAATAAATTTTTTGGGTTGGTTTTTTTTATGTCATAAAAATTATTAAATATAATAAATTGATGGGTAACATTTAATTTACATATTCTTTTCTTGCTTTTGGTGCACGTAAATAAAAGCTTATACCCGCATTTTATGGAAGTGCATAAAAAATAACTAGTCGTCAATATTAATTTTAACACCCCTTCATTTGGTACCCATATCGTAAAAGTGCGTAAAATCATCTTGGGCGGTCGGGGGAAAAATTTGCTATTTGTATATTTGCTTTAAAATTTAGCTTTAAAAAAAAAAAATTTAAAATAAATTAAAAAAGCTTAAAAATCCGTGAGTTTCCAAAAAAAAATCATTCGCCTTTTTACACATTTTATTCGCAATGGGAAAAGAAAAAGAGAATATTATATGTATAAATAGTGTCAATAATAAGGCTAATGATTTTTATTTGGACAAAATCTCGGATGCCAAGAGTTGTCGGCGAAGCCGTTTTTACAAGCTTTTATTTAACTTGCAACGTTTGTTGCTGTATGCTTGTTGTATGTTGTAATAATTTAAACACCCATTGCAAATAGCTAATGACGTCAAACTATTCGTGAGGTTCAGAATGTGGAACCATCTGATGCATGCAGACCTATTTTCTATTCCTGCGGACCTTCCAATATTTAAGTTTCGTTTACATAAATTATCTCGTACTTCTTTTGAGATACCCACGGTATGTTAGTAACTTAGAGCATCAAGCATTCGTGGATTTTCACAAAATGAAAAAATCTTAAAGAATATATTTAAAGACATTTTAATAATTAGAGTGTCCTCATATATATTTTCCTTCCCATTTTAAATATGTGTAGGTCAGTTTTCCCGACACAAAAAAACGCTTAGAACTCTATCTTTTAATTACTTTTATAATTAGTCAACGTCACATTTTTTTAAACCTTGAGATAATTCCCCTATCTTAAATCCTTTCTTATTTATAAGCTTTTAGTAAAAAGGACAAGATAAATATTCGAAGCATGCCCGATTTTTTTGTCGACTCAACACAAAGCGGAGAAAACTGATAGAGCCGTCTCCGTTGTTGAAGAGCAATTTACGTTTCAACTAAAAGGATAAAGCTCTGTATTCTGGTTACGTCACCTGACGTGTATATCTTAAAATAAATCTCTTACAATGCTTTTGCGAAATCGATCTTATCTTAATAGTTTTTTAATAGCAACTCTGGCAACAAATTTGTCCGATCATATTTTATAAAGACTTTTAAGGTATGACCAAGTTTTATATTTAAATATTATTATGTTTGAGGGCGTCGAAATGTATTTGTTATTTAAGATTTGTTGGTGGTTCTGTAATAACGTAAGCTTTAGTTTTTCTAGAAACGCGCAAAGCATTATACAGAGTGATAAAAAAGTCACGCATAATTTTTTAAAACTTTTTAATTATCTGGTATACAAAAAATTACCTTAATAAAAGTTGTAAGCAAATTATTCCCGACATTTTTTTTTGTCATTTCTGGTTTGGTTGCCATGAAAACCAACCTTGTTTTTTCATATGGAATCCCCTGCATGTGATTGCATATTTAGGTTTTACTCGAGGCTAGCAATGAACTTTTTGTATTTAAAGTTATCACCTATTTTTAACTGTTTCCAAAATAATGACAGCTTCCCAATTCTCAGCTCACCAATAACGATAATTGTGTCTATTTCCCATGCAATTTAAAAGGCAGGCAGCATTATCTGTGAAAATGATATTTCTCGCGTTATTATCCTCTTAACTATTACTTTACTTCACAAATGTGGTAAAGTAACAATTCCTGCAAAATTCAAGATTGTTGTTCAGTATTTTGTTATAATTTTAAAGTGGTTAAATTTGAATTACTAACATGCCCATTGTTGATTATTGGCGACAGCATGGAATTACTTTTGGTTTTATAATATAAATATATCATATTCTTTTTAGTACCTAGCATATACTAGATTTTTACAAAAATAATTTTGCCTTAGCGGCTTCCACTAACTTAGAAATTTCCGATTTTTCTAAGCTTTCGCGTACTAAATCCATGTTTGGTTTGACTTTACTTTTGAGTTTACAGAGGAAACATTAGAAACCATAAATTTTTTATTGCCATTTTGACCTTACAAGACAACTTTGTTTTACAACAATATTTTGTGATTTTGTATGTAAAAATTTACTGGTTGATATTTTACATAGTGTATATGTCGCAGGCTTATGATAAAATCCGTTATATTGTAATACGCCTTTTTAATACGACTAGGCGTATTGCAATACTACCCAAGTCATTAAAAATATCCCAATATGACTGGTCATTTTATGCGTATTGTAATATGCCTGCAGCTTTTAAGTCTTTTTGCCAAAATTAACCCGCGCGATATTGTGCTAAAATCTAACTAGATGAAATCCGTTGTATTATAATAGGACTGAGGGCATGCAAGGCGAATTGCGATCGTTGTATTGATTAGCTGTTTGATGTTTGAGTAATATTTTTGGTTTTCGAGGGATGAAATTGCTGACTGCCAATCCAAATGAAATAATAAATATTCCCAAGGGAAAAACAATTTCTTAAGCTTTAAGATGATTTTTAAAATTCGATGGACAGAGATTTAAAAAGTGTTCTTGTAAACCAAGCAAAAAACAGTGTCATAGCAATAATAGTATATTATATTATAAGGATTAAAAGTGCATCTTTTAAACATAAGCTCTTTTGGTCTGTATGATATACAGGGTGATTCATGAGGAAATGTCAATACAAGTACGTAGTCAGGTCCAAAATAAACATGAAAGTCTATCAAATATGGTCCCAAGCTCGTTTCCGACATGTGCTTAGAAGTAAATGGGGAATTTTAAAATTAAAACTTATGTTTTAAAATTAAATTTAACATATTGTTTATTATCATTTTTTTTTTTTATTTTGCTATAATAAAATCAGATGCGTCGTAATTTTTTTAAATCCAAATATCTTGAAAACGGTTGCTTATATCAACTTTTAACAAGTATACCTTTTTGACGTACAAATGATAAAAGGATTATTTAATTTACTTAAAAATGTAATACAGGGCCGTACCAAAAAGTTGTAATTGTTTAAAATAGTATAAAGATGTGTGTCCCTACAAGTAAGAGCCGTAATAAGATTAGATTTTAATCCGTCATACCAAAAAACCCCCGGATACCAATTTTTACTTTAATATTTACATTAACATAGATTTTATTTTAAAAAGAAAAATTAAATAAAAATTTTAACACCCTGTATTTCGAAAACGAAGGCCTTGCGGATCCATATTTGTATAGGCTTTTATGTTTATTTTTGGACCCTGACTACGTACCTGAAGTATTGACATTTTTCATGAATCACCCTGTATACTATTTTTTCTCCAACCAAGTCAAAATTAATACATGTAGTTATTCAAAAATCGTTTTTTTTTAATCCAATGATTAAAAGTACTTTTAACGGTTAAAGAAAAATGTTTGTTTTAACGCTCATATGAATTGTACTAGCAAATGTTAGAAAAGCGGACTATGCTGTAATAAATAAAAAATAATAAGTCCACAATTATTTGTATTTTTATTAGTTCCTCAAATTTAGTGGGTCAAATTAATAAGAGTGATGCAAGTGCTTTTTTAAAACTTTTTAAAATTAAAGTTATGCCATGTTTAAATTAAAATAATTAAATTACTTACATACTGCGGGGTACTGCGACAACTTTTTTTTATTTACTTTTTGTTTAATTTTGTTTCATTAAGCAAAAAAGTTTTAGCCTGTTGTAATATTTATACTATATGGATTTCATCTAGTCAGATTTTAAAATAATCGCGTGTACCTTAATTTTAACAATAAGACTACAAAGCGGCAGGCATATTACAATATCCCTAAAATCATCCGTCATATTGTGATATTTTTAATGACTTGGGTAGTATTGCAATACGCCTAGTCGTATTGAAAAAGCCTAGACGTATTGTAATATGACGGATTTTACAATAAGCCTGCGACATATTATCTCGTGCGGTTATGGTTTTTAGCGCCCTTAATTACATGCAAAGCTCTTGTACATATACTATTAAACGTAAATATTACAGTGGCTGCAGATAAAAAAAGGTCTATAAATTATCATGTTTTTACACTCTTGTCGGTACAAATAAAATTTGACAGGTATAGTGTTCACAGAAATTATAATTACTAAAAGTTTTGTTTTTCTGGTAAAAAAATGGATTCAGCTTTACATTTTGGTCTCTGTATGCATTAAACCTTTAGGATTTTTCTAGGATGTGCAAAAATGTTAAAAATATATCCCTGAGGCCTTTTATCGAAAGTAATTTTAAAACATTGAATAAAACATAAGTATTCGCTTCCTAACAATGTTGCATAAATGTTTTTTAAATATTTATCGTAACGTTTTCTTAAAATGTTTTTAGGGATGACTTACTTTTTAGCCAGTAACGAAAACAATACATTTTAGCAAACATAATATTGTTATAATAAAACATTTTAATTTTATTCCTGTAATGTTTTATTGTTAAGTGGAAAGATAATGCTTGACCACATAATATTAGAGCCATGTAAAGCAGTATTTGAATAAAATAGGTATCAATCTTTTTTCTTACCAGCTGGAAGTCCCGGCCTAATACCTAATTAGCATTTGTAAAATTAGCTAAGCCAACACATATTGTAACCATCCCGGTTCAAAAAAAGTTAGTAAACCTTTTGTTCAGAATGGGAAGCACACACTGACGTTTGCAAATTTCGAAAGTCTGAAAAAGCCAAGTAAAAATTACCCGTTTTATTATTGCGTTTTATTTTAAATTGTGGATTACAAAAAGAATCTTACCGTATCAGCCATTTTTAAATTTATCATTACAGCTAAAACACCGCTTATTTGTTCGGCTATAATATCTCGTCTCAGTGTACTTAGCATAAAATGCACAATAATAAGTTTAACACTTAATTTATATTTCTTTTTTAATTTTTACCCTTGTTTATGTCTAAAATAACATATAAAGGTTTGTATAATAGTTCGAGATTCCACCGCTTGATTTGTGATGTAATAATTCTGTTCATCTGTTTTTTGAAATAAACTAGAGTCCCATTAATCTAAACCCCGCTAATCCGAAAATCCGCCTAATCCGAACAAGGCTAGGAAAAAAATATTTTTTATAAAATTAAGAACTAGGAAAAGTAAATAAAAACATATTTTTTAACGTAAGTCTGCGTTTTTTACAAAATCTTATACTAATTTATTTTTTAAACACTTTTATTGACTAGCACAATTTAAAGTCAGTGATCTTCTTCTGACATAATGCACTAAATCGGTTTTACACCATCTATTGTTAAATAATATTGTGTATTGTATGTAAAAATACATTTAGCGTCAGACCTTTGATATTTTACACATCAGATGCTAAATACGGCATTATTACAAAATTCCCTAAATTTCCCCAAATTTGTTCGGTTAGCGAAATTTTAAAGGGGGTTTTTTCCCATTTAAAAAAACAACTTTTTTTTTTTTGCATAAATTTTTTTTAAGTCAGTTGTGGAAAATTTTTTTAAAAATTTGAAGCCATTATAAAGATACAGCATAAGAAGAGGCAGGTGTTGAAGAGCGGCTGAGGGTTTGTCGGCTTAATACCTGAGACCATTTTATACAACTGTATGCTTATACAAGTACAAAATTTAAAGAAGTTTAGAAAAAATTGGTGTTTTATTTATTGTAAATTTTTTTTGTTTGGTATCGCGATAAATGGTGTTTCTTTAAGTATCCGTATTTAAAACTTCAAACCGTTTTTCAAAACTATGTTTTTAAATTTTTCCTTCCATCAAATTTCGAGAACGACCATTTTTTAAATTTTGGGGTTTGTTTTGGGAAAAAATAGAGCACGGAAACCATTATCACCAAATTAAAAAAATTTTTTTTTTTAATAAAACATGAAATTAAATGTTTTTTCCAAAATCTGCCAAAAATCAATTTTTAAAACCATAATAGTTTATTCTATGTATTAAGTTAAAGATTAAAACGCTGCAGGTGTCTTAGAGCGCTTTTAACTTGGTTCTTATAAGAATTTTTGAAAAAATTTTTAATTTTAAAACACTTATAAATAAATGTAAAAACCCAAACTTTATCTTTTTTTCCTTTTTTGTTCCCTCCCAAATAAAGTTTTTTATCAATAGACTAATATAAGGATCCGCAAGATTACTTATCATAATATGGCCGCAAGTAACTTTAATCAAAATTTTACTTAACAATTTTGTTTGATCAATTACATTTATTTGTTTTTAAAAATACCATTTAATAAAAAAGGTAAAAATAAAATTTGGAATGTCAGTATTTTGAATAAATTAGGTTTGACCTATGCAAAAGTTTATTGCTTTTGGTTTGATGGAAATGACATAGTTCTAAATTTTAAAAAGAAAATTTGGATATTTCCTTTTTTTATTTACAGTTTTGGAACAAAGTTCCCTCGCCCCCCTTTAACTTTTTTAACCTTGGGTTATTGGATTAAATTTGCGGTGTTATATCAGACAATTTTCTATTTTTTTTTTGAAAATGAAATCCATGTCAAAATGACAGCTGGGGAGGGTTTCCCTTATTTTTTAATGGAATAGTGGGTCATGGACAATTTTTTAATTTTTTTATTAATTCAACCTCCGATTTAAAAATTTTGATTCATTTATGAATTTTTTTGAAATGGGACCAATAATTTATTTTTTTTTATTTTTTTTTAATTTACAATGTACCTATTAAATAACAAAATTTTGGAAGTAACAATAAAAACTTATTAATTAGTTTAATTAAAACTATTTTTTTTAATTAATAACTAATTAAACAAAAAAAAAGTTAACAAATTAAAACAAAAAAAAAATAAAAAGAAAAAAAAAATGTCAAATTTTTACTTTAAAAGATGTTGGAAAAAATCCCCCCTTGGACCTTTTTGGGCAAAGAAATCCTGTTAGGAATTCTTCCCCCAACATTATGCAGGTTTGCAGGGTTATTCACAATTTTGATGATACGTTGTCGAAGGTGATCGAGAAATCAGGAGCTGTTTTAATAAACTTGAAACTTACGGCCCCAAAAAAATAATCAAGGGGTGCGTCCAGGGGCTGGCCACCTTGTCGGACCTCGGCGACAATCCACCTTTTTCGGATAGGTTGTAACAAGGTACTTTCTAACATCTCAAAAT
>JAHBCN010014821.1:0-21996 GCA_019359885.1 Listronotus oregonensis
GTGAATAACTTATACACTGTGTTCATAAAGTAACTGTTTTCCCGTATTCAGTTCTGCGAAAATCGCTCGGACACGTAGATTTTTATTTTTAATTGCGCATTTTTTGACATAAAATATATGTATAGAGGGTAATCCAAGAAGATATGATATTATTTATGGTTTTTTAAATGGTACTATTACAGAATAAAGAGAGTCCCAATTTTTTTTTAAGTGTTTTTTTTTCATATCCACGATATATTCCACATTTTTTCGGAAATCCTGTATCCTGTATAGAGACAAACAAATCTACAAACCATAGTCTTTTTTTCAATAAATTTGTTTTATGACGTAATTCTGCAGTATTAATACCATAAAACGAGAAGAAAATTATAATAATAACCCAGTTTTTTTATATAAGGGGTATTCTAGTCTAGAAGCCAGAGTTTCGGGCGTTTTTTTGACGGTCGATAAAAAAAAATATTATCGCGATCCATTTTTTTATTATGCATTTATTGATATTTTATGAATTTACAAAAAAAAAACCTATTTTACAAAGTTACACGCTGTTGAAGTAAAGGGGAAAAAAGATCGTTGGCCGGTCAGAAAATCCTAGAAAGATATATCCCGATCATTAATATCTCATGCCAAAATATCCCATACAAAAAAAATCCATGACAAAAACATCCTATAAAAAACCCTATGGCAAAAACTTAATCATACAAAAATATCCTTATCTTTGCCATTATGTGTTAAATACAATACAAAGAAATGCAGGTCAAATAAAAACTTCTTCTCGAAGTTCCATTGTCTTTATTTAATTTTTTTACAACGTTTCGAACAGTAAGTATCTCGGATCGTTTTCAAGTGAATACTAAATATCTTAGCCTATGACTACGCCTTATATATCATAACTGGGTTACTGATGCGTAAAGCCACTGCTCATTTTTAGGGTCTACTGAGTTTGACTTCTTTTCTGTTAGTGAGCAGAGGTTGCCAAATGTTGTGGATATATAAATTGGGTTTACTATAAACATGAGAATTGTTATTAATAATAGCAGCTTCTTTAAACTTTCGTTTCTTCTAGTGGGATTCTCTAAGAACAATCCCAGCATCTTTCCAATTAATATTATGATGTTTAGACCAAGCATGTTCCGCAACACCTGACTTGTTAGTCTCGCCCATTCGAGAATGTCTTTGATATTCCTTAATTCTAACTTCTAAAGGTCTCTTTGTCTCACTAATATAAAGATCACCACACTCACAGGGTATTTGATAAACAACTTCTTTTTCCGCATTTAAAATACTTGGTTTTGTTTTAGTAAGAAAACTTCTAAGGGTGTTGCGGGAAAATAATGCTGTTTTGATGTCGTATTTTCTTGCTTTTATTCTTATTTTTTCTTTTTTTTTCAGAAGTTTTTCGCATGTATGGTATAGTAAGAATTTTCATTTTTTTGTTGTTGATTTGTATAAATAACCTGTTTTTTATTATAAAAGTTTGAAATTGTTCTTTGAACACGTGTTTTGGTGTAATCGTTCTGTCTCAGGTCTTCCTTGATATTATCAACTTCTTTATTTAACAAAATGTCAGTGCTACATATTGTTTTGGCACGATTATGGAGTGTTTTTATTATTTATACCTTCTTTTGTTGCGCCAGAATAATTAGACTCGAAATTCTAGTATTGAATTTCCAAGTGTGTGTTGGTTTTCTATATACTGATGTTTCAACTAAATTTCCGGATCGCCATGGAAAAAGAAGATAATTCCTCACTACCGTTCCTTGATGTATTAGTAAGGCGTTCCGGAAATTCAGTTGAGTTTAAGTTTTAGGTAGTCTACCACCTAGAACAGTACATATAACTTTCATTTCTTTATTCAGCTGCATATATCGGGCCTTTTTGTACCTTAAGTTCAATATTTAATGAATTCCTCTTCGAAATACAAGCATTTCTTTCTTCTTTTGAAGCACTTTAAGCTCAAAACTCTGAACTTTCGATTCTAGCTTCAGTGCGCCAAGCAACAATTTCAGGTATCACTTTAAAATAATTCAAATTTCGAAAAATCCTTTTCAGGAGATATTTTTAAATATCTAAACTATCAAAATATATAAAAAAAAGAGTTTTCAACTTTTTAGACTAGAATATCCCCTTAACAAAGGTAGCGAAGTAAAGTCCTTGAGTTATAGAGTTTTACCTCAAATACCTTTCTCTTCAAGTGCAGTTTTTGCGCTCTTGAGGTTACCACTACACGGTGCGGAATATATTTTAGTCAAGAAAGATTTAAATTCTAGTTTTAACCTATTTGTATATAAATTCAAGAATATAATGGCATTGCTTTAACTAAAAGGGTATTATTATTCCATTTTCACAAACTACAACTACATTTATTTAATGATATATTATTATTATTTTGTGATAACAAAAAGTTTCAATAAAAAATAATAGTACAAATAATACATTACATGGTTAATATACATAAAAATATCTTCTATATTTAGTTATAACGTTGTCTATAAAGTATTATATGTATAACATTTTATTATATTTCAATATTTCGCCATAGCTTCCAGGTTTTCTCTTCGCCAGGAATTTTTTTAAAGCAATCACCATCCATCCACTTCTTTTTAGTGTCTTTGAATATAAGGGATAAAATAGGGTTTCCCTTAAGAGATTTTTATTGACTTTGATCAACTCTACTGGTTTATCTTTCTGAGCTCCACTACAATATTGAAGGCTTTCTTTTATCACAGTTTCCACCGCTGTGTGCGCACGTCAAGGTTCAATGAGTGAATGACATCCCTGTGCCTTAAACAGGTGTCTCCAACAGTGCCTCTGAGATACAAGGCGACCTCTCAGAGTATCTAGCCTTACTGCGGTAATGCGGGGCTCTGCCGTGGTGGACTATTACTTTTCATAGGAAAAAAAGAGACAAAGGTCACAAGCAGACAAGGGTGTGCCGACCGAAACGGGTGAATCCGTTTCGAAAGGTGCCCCTGAAGTCACAGGCGCCTGTTTCACGGGGAAGGGCTAATCTATCCAGAACAAACAGGTGCTTAGGAAGGGATCCCTAAATCCAAACAGAAGACGGACAGAACCGCTTTCATGGAAAAAGGGTTACCTGGCTTTTAACAGAAGGCGGATAGAACCGTTTTCATAGGGAAAGGCCGGAGATACCGCCTCAGAAGGTACATCTGGTTCCTGTAATAAGGACCTGGTAGCTACCAACGTCATTATACCGGGAGAGAAGGGGACGAATCTAATCGTCTGCTCGTCATACTTTCCAGGAGACACGGACACCAGAACACATATTGCGCTTGTGTCCGATAGCGGCATAAGTAAAGGGAGATGAAAGAGCTCTCTCCCAATTTGATATCGGATTTATTAGAAGTCTGATCCTATTGGAAAAAATATAAGTATGTGTAAGCCACGATAGACCGAGCGGTCCCGGTGGAGGGCGTAAAAAGTCCACTTACTTTAAACCTAACTTAACCTAACCTAACCTTTATCACAGTTCGTTTATTCCTCTTTTTAAAAATAACGCTTGAATTTCAAATACACAAATTCACGAAATTACCGATAAACGACTAAAATTTGATAGGTTATGTTAACTATTTGTTTTTCTAAAGAGCTTTTTTTCGTTCAATTATCCGCATTTACACTGTTGCCAAGTTTTTCCATTCGAAAAATTTTTGAATTCGAGATTAAGACTCGCATAACACTCAAAAATGTGAAACAAAACGGGTAATTCATACGTATTTGCGACATTTGTCGATTTCGACATGTTTTAATTGAGACTGGAGAATGTACAATAATAAGTTCCTGTCTAAAATGCTTCTTTAAGTGAAATAGAAAAAAGGCAGTCAATTAAATATCTTTTTTTTAACTAAATTAGACATTTTTAATACGGTACCTTAAATTAAATTTAACTAAGCAATACTTGAAGATCTTAGAGCGTCCAGATACTGAGAATTTAAAGATTAACAAGCTATTTAAATTTTTACTGTACTGCATTTTACCTGAGTCTGTCGACTAAAATTGCATGCTAAAAATTTTATGTTTAAGGAAGACAAAACTGGATGGTATTTAAAATTTAAATTAAACAAAGCATATCTAATGTTTTGAAATAATGGGTCACGTAGGTAAATTTTACAAGAGTTTTCTTGCATGTAAGTTGAATCAGTAAAAGAGAACAAAACATTGGTAATTAAAAAAAAAGTTATTTTAATGTATTTTTTATATGAAGGAGTGACGTAGTAAAACCCCAAAATCTTTTTTTTTTCTTAAAGAAGCATGTGCCACAATTATAGAAAAATATTTATATTAGGAACAAAAGTATGATTTTACTAAAACCAGGGTTAATTTACACCAACAAAAATGTTTTTAAGCTACATAACAACCTTATGCTATGACCCAGAATACCACTATCTCTGTCAGTCAGTGGGTACGCTTATTTTGACTAAACACACCATTAATACTGAACTACCTACAAAAGTTATGGCAAATGACGCTTGGGTTTCATGAAGTACAGTGTCCCGTCTTCCAACCCAACCTAAAAATTTTGTATTGTTCAAGCTAAGGAACAAATAAATAATTGTAAACTTAAATTATAACACACAAAAAATACAGGTGGCCAAAAATAATACATTGAACTAAAGCTTAAAGACATCCAAAAAAAATCTTGTTGAAACTGCACAGCTGTGCAGTTATTTGAAAGAAAAAGTTTACCGAAATAAACCTTAAACCATACACCAACCTGTTGCAGAAACACGTTTGGCAACATAAATAATGTTTTTTCATAGCCACAGGCACGCTAATATCCATTTCTAAAAATCGATTTTTTAAAACCAGTAAAATTCCTTATTAAAAATCTAAAAATAGCATACTAGAATGACAACTCGTCGACATGCTTTCGTGAACTCATGATGACGGCGCAACGAATGAGAGCTCTAGGCTCGCGCGTCGGTATCCGGGCCCTTAGGATGAAGCCACCGACGACGCGAGAGAAGGGAAAAACGTCGAGAGAGTGCGACCCGCAAGCGCCAAAGAAAGCAATTCAGTAGGACAATTGGCATGATCGATGATGCATTTGTCTCAAGAGTCTCTGTTTTATTACGTAAGGAACGTAAAAATTCTCTAGCCTTTCTGGGCAAATTGCTGAAATGTTCTTTTAAATAATTAATCGAAAAATCGTAATTTTTTTTATGGTTTAGTACGAAGGTGTACATTATTCTCAGCTAGTAAAGCTACTTTAAATAATTCTCGGTGTCAATTTTAGATTGACATATTCTAAACAAGTTTCAAAAGTAGTAGTAAGTAAAAGTGATTGTAATAAACAGTAGCATGGCAGTATTTAGCTGTAGTAGTAATAAAGGAAAATGATGGCGAATGGTATATTAGAGAAATAGCTGGATAATCAAGGTAACATCTGAACTTTTTGATAATATAGTTTGTTAATGATTTGTACAGGGTGTCACAGGAGTGACAAGTGATACAGGGTGTTCCAAAAAAATGCAAATTATTTCTAAATTTGACTTTAAATATACGAACTTTTCTAATGATAAAATTTAATTTTGAAGGGCGATTCCGGTTTTGGTGAAATATAAACAATTTTCTTGCTAAAATACAGTAAATCTTTATCTTTATTTTTTTAAGGGCAAAATTTGCAACTGTTCTTGTTATAAGCCATTGTGTAAATATGCGGAGTAGATAATAAGTTATGTTTAAGATTGCCAAACTTTTGACAAATTAATTTATGCTATCAGTGCCTATTTTAAGGGTAACTTTGACCCTTTACCTTATTTTGCTATTTTTTAAAGTAATTCATTACCAAAAATTTGTCAAGGGAAAGGTAATGAGTAAAAGGTGATGGTACTTCCCATTAACGTACCACGCCATATTTTGTGGAGTAGAAATTGAGTTATAATTTTTGTAAAATAAAAAACTTATACATAGTTACTATTTGTCGTGTCTTTATAAGCAATAGTCATTTACAGGGTGTCCAAACCTTAATTTGCACCTATTGTTTTTTAGTTCGTATTTAGTCGACAGCAGAGTGTCGGCAACTAATTATAGAGCTAAGGCGTAACGATTACCGTTTCCCCACCACAACCAATGGACAATATCCGAGTAGCAATCGAGCTATACCACAAGTGGCACCTGCTGCTGTTATGGAGAATGCCCTCGAAAGAGCAGTTATGTGTAAAGATGAAAATGAAAGGCGTTTACTGGATGTTAGTTTTTTGATATTTAAACTCAAAATGCATTATTGTCTGAAGATGGTAAACAATCTTATTGACTAAGCTGGAAAGAAATCTTTTACTAGCATTTAATTAATAAACATGTGTAAAAAGCTAACACAAATAAAATATCACAAATGAAATCGCATAAAAATTTAAAAAAAAAACTTTAATTTTTTTTCAAAAAAAAATAAAATGGTAATTATAAAAAATTAAAAATTAAAAAAAATAAATAAAAATTTTTTAAATTAATATAAAATTAAAATTAAAATAAAATAAATATAAAATAAAAATTTTTAAAATAAAAAATATATATATATATATATATATATATATATATATATATATATATATATATATATATATATATATATATATATATATATATATATATATAAAAAAAAAAAAAAAAAAAAAAAAAAGTTTAGAATTATTTCTTTTCTTTGCCTTGTTTAGGTATATTGTTTTATTATTTAGTATTTTGGGGTTTAAAGGCAGATAAAACTTTTAAAAATTTTTGTTTAAAATTAACGTTTCGGCTTTTGTATGAGGCCTTCATCAGAACGTCTGCAATACAAAAAAAAAAACACAATAGAGCTGTGACAAATTTAAAAAAAATTAATATAGTTACCTTATTAGTGAGATTTCCATAAGTAGTCATTTTAAAAAAATTCAACATAAACACACATTTTTAAACGAAAAATTAAACGATTATTGTATACACATATTAAAACATAGCGACACAAATTTAAAATTTCTTAATAAAAGGCATCAGCCGTTATGAGTATTTTTTTTTTTTTTTTTTTTTAAATTAAAATTAAGGAATTTATTTCTTTGTAACAATTCACGATAGCGACATCTATGGTATATTAACAAAATATATGTTAATCCACTGCATTAAAATTAGGATTTTTTTTTAAAGTTTTTCTTTTTAGAGTATCAATTTGATGGTATTGGTAACAGGTGGCAGCATTTAGAGATTTAAGTATATTTGTTGTTAAAAATTTTTTTTTCTTAAATATGTTATTCTTATTATTATTTAAATTTAATAGTTACGTAATATGCTAGAAATCAACTGAGTAGATTGTATAAATTTGCTTAAATTTTTTGTATCAGTTTTTGTTTTTTCTGTATTTTTTCGTTTTTGTATACATATCATTTCCTGAAATTCTCTTTTTTTTTGGATTACTTTCAGTTTTCAGAATTTTTGGTTATTGAAGTCAAATAAATGGTTTTGTTCTTGTGTGTTTTTGGGGAAAGTTTTTGTTTTTTTTGTCGTATTTTGGGCATTAAGTCTGTTTTTCAGATACTGGCTAGTTTGCCCAATGTACACATTTTGGCAGTTTTTACAACTAACTAACTAACCATAGAAACAGAGCTGGCCAAACCAAAAAAAATACCACGCAAACTACCTTATGTCGCAAATTAAAAAAAAAAATATTTATAAAAAATAATCCGACTTAAAAATTTTAAGACCAGATAAGTCAAACAAACAGTAATAAGAAATCTACTGAGTACGATAAAAAAATGAATGATCTTTTACAAGACAACACGACGTATAAAATCATTAAGAATGACCCTACTAATATATACCAAAAAGCAAGTAACGACATAATCTCACACTGGGAAAAAAAAACCTATATACACCGCTAAGCAAAACCTAAAGATCCACAACGCAATTCCACCTAGAATATACGGTTTACCCAAACTAATAAAAACGGAATACCACTTAGACCAATCGTATCATGTACACAATCACCTTTTGAAAACTTTCAAAATATCTTAAAAATATTCTTAATAATGTAATAAACGAAAATCAATATTATATAAAAGACTCATGGCATTTTAAAGAAAAAATTAAATCAATTAGTCTACCAGAAAATCATTTACTTATATCCTTAGATGTGGTTTCACTTTACACAAATATCCCTATAAACCTGACCAAAGACATTATTAAAAAAAAGTGGGATCAAATAAAATTACACACCGATATTCCCCTAGAAGACTTTTAGAAGCTGTCGAAAAAAAATTAAATTCGACCTATTTCTTATATAACGGCAAGTATTACAAACAAATCGACGGATGTGCTATGGGGTCCTCATCTCAAGTGTAGTAGCACAAAACAGTCCTTGAAGATCTTGAGGAAACAATCATAAATACAAAACTAGACTTTCAACCTACCATTTTTTCTTCCGGTATGTTGACGACTGCATAACATCCGCTCCACAAGACAAGTTAGATAACCTCCTCAAAACGTTTAACAGTTACCACAATAAATTGAAGTTTACAATGGAAAATAGAAAAACACAACAAAATTAACTTCCTGACCTAACGTTACACAATAAAAAAAAAAAAAAATGAAACAGAATGGTACACAAAAAAAAAACCTGGTCAGCAAGATATTTAAATTTTAATTCCCAACATCCCTTATCTCAAAAAATCAGTTTATAGGTTTTGGGATGGGCAAAAAATTAAGGATCCTAATTTTAGAAGAAAGGCAACGAAAAAGCCAAAAATGCCTTAAGATCAAATAATTATCCAGAACATCTTATCACTCTATTTTTAAAAAAAGGATTCATCAATTTTATATTAGTACACCAAAACCTCAAAAAATAGTGCCAAAACAACACATCTCTTTACCATACGTACCAAAATTATCTGAAAACCGCAAAAAATATTCAAAAAAAGAAAATGTAACAGTGGCTCATAAGGGGCACAATCTTCTTAAACAAAATTTCAGTTATCTAAAAGACAAAATTGACAAAAATAAAAAAAGTAATATAATTTATGAGATCCCTTGTAAAAACTGCCAAAATGTGTACATTGGGCAAACTAGCCAGTATCTGAAAAACAGACTTAATGCCCACAAATACGACAAAAAAACAAAACAGCTCTCACAAATCACACACAAGAACAAAACCATTCATTTGACTTCAATAACACAAAAATTCTGAAAACTGAAAGTAATCCAAAAAAAGAGAATTTCAGGAAATGATATGTATACAAAAACGAAAAAATGCAGTAAACGCAAAAACTGATACAAAAAATTTAAGCAAATTATACTACAATCTACTCAGTTGATTTCTAGCATATTACGTAACTATTAAATTTAAATAATAATAAGAATAACATATTTAAGAAAAAAATTTAATCAACAAATATACTTAAATCTCTAAATGCTGCCACCTGTTACCAATACCATCAAATTGATACTCTACCATGAGAAAAAATTTTAAAAAATCTCCGTAATTTTAATGCAGTGGATTAACATATTTTGTTAATATACCATAGATGTCGCTATCGTGAATTGTTACAAAGAAATAAATTCCTTAATTTTAATTAAAAAAAAAAAACAAAAATAATACTCATAACGGCTGATGCCTTTTATTAAGAAATTTTAAATTTGTGTCGCTATGTTTGTAATATGTGTATACAATAATCGTTTGAGTGATCGTTTAAAAATGTGTGTTTATGTTGAATTTTAACAATGACTACTTATGGAAATCTCTACTAATAAGGTAACTATATTAATTTTTGTAATTAGTTACAGCTCTATTGTGTTTTTCTCTTTGTATTGCAGACGTTCTGATGAAGGCCTCATACTAGAGAGCCGAAACGTTAATTTTAAAAAAATTATATTTTATTTAAAAATTTTGTTTTATTGCCTTTAAACCCAAGAATATAAATAATATATAAATATATATATATATATATATATATATATATATATATATATATATATATATATATATATATATATATATATATATATATATATATATATATATATATATATATATATATATATATATATATATATATATATATATATATATATATATATATATATATATATATATATATATATATATATATATATATATATATATATATATATATATATACAGGGTGTCCCAGAATTGTGGGAAATCTCTCGGAATCTAATAGAAAACCTAAAAATATTATGACAAGTTCCATAAATTTTTCCAGAGCCTCCCCGGCAGGAGCATAACGGACGCCCCGAAAATTTTTTTGTTTACATAACTTTTAAAATAGTAGGCGTAATTTAATATTTTTTAATATGATGGTTACAGATAAAGTCTTTTAAAATAAAATAATCATATTTGCTTATTTAGTTTTAGGGACGGTACTCTAAAAATTAAATAATTTTTAACACCCGTACAAAAGTCAACAATATTTTTTGATTAGCTTTAATCTTAAACTAAAAAAGGTACTTCCTGATTGATTCGATAAAATCAACTGTGTTCGAGAAATAAAATATCAGGTTGGTAATTTTTTTAAAGTATACAGGGTGTTTTCTAAGTTACGTTAATATTACGGGAATAAATTTTTGGGTCCATTTTAAGAAGAAAACTCTTATATGAACGTAGCTAAACGTCCTTTGAGATACAGGGTGGTAAAATTTAAAAATAAATATTTATATAAAATCTGTAATAATTTTAGGATATTCTAATGATATTTGGCATACTTGTACTATGTATCAAAAAGCATTTTTAAGTGTGCCACTTTTTTTTTTATTTGCCAAAATAGGCAGGTCAAATTCTGTACGAACGCCACTGGTGGAAATAAAAAAAATGTGGTACATTAAAAAAGGCTTCTTGATACATAGTATTTATATGCCAAATTTCATTAAAATATCTAAAGCGGTATTACAGGTTTTAATAATAAATGATTTATTTTTGAAAATTTTATCACCCTGTATCTCAAAAGTTAAGACGTTTAGGACATACGTTCATATGAAGTTTTCTTCTTAAAATGGACCCAAAAATTGATTCCCCTAATATTAACGTACAATTAGAAAACACCCTGTATAATGTAAAAAAAATTGCCAACCATGATTTTTTTCTCGTAAACAGTTGATTTTATCGGTGTCAATCATGAGTACCTTTTTTTTAGTTTAAGATTAAAGCTATCCAAAAATAATATTGTTAAGCCTTTATCATACAGGGTGTTAAAAAAATTGCTATTATTGTGTCAGAGCTAGTCCGTCCCTGGCAAACTAAATAAGCCAAATATGATTTAATGGGTTTATTTTAAGAAGACTTATCCAGTAACCATCATATTAAAAAAATATTAAATTACGCTTAGTATTTTAAAACTTATTTAAACAAAAACGAATTTCAGGGGCGTCCGTTATGTACCTGTATCTCCGTAGGGGAGGCTCATAGGAAAAAAATTTATGGGAACTTGTCATAATATTTTTTTTTATTAGAGAAACAGTTTTAAGGATAAATAAAGACAGTAGTGTCAAAATATTGTTTAATATAAAAAA
This sequence comes from Listronotus oregonensis, assembly GCA_019359885.1. Taxonomy (NCBI): domain Eukaryota; kingdom Metazoa; phylum Arthropoda; class Insecta; order Coleoptera; family Curculionidae; genus Listronotus; species Listronotus oregonensis. The sequence goes on from JAHBCN010014821.1 coordinate 11,506, forward strand.
AAAGTTTGCACGAGTCTCTTTGTCTGGCTTTATGCATATACCTGAGTGCCCTTTTTTACAGTACAAATACTGTATGCATTAGCTGGTTAGCACAAGAACCTCAGAAACATATGCCATAACGTAAATGGGATTCTATTAATGCAAAATATGCTTGTCTTGATACATTTTTATCTAAGTTATTTGAAATTATCCTCAGAGCAAAACAATTTGAGGTCAGCTTTTTTTAAGGTGTTGGCTTTCAAACTTGAGCTTATTATAAATGAACAATCCTAGAAATTTGTTTTCAGTAGAATTATTTAGTTAAGTGGTGTCTAAATACACAGGATATACATTACATTTAAAATACATACATTGGTTCTACAAATATTAAAGCACAATTTGTTTGAATCACACCACATTTTCACCAAAGACAAATCACGGTTAATAATATTATCCAGGTCTTGCCCATTTGCATCCCTCCACAAAATAGTTGCGTCATCTGCAAATAACGTAAATTGCCCCGAAATCGGTAGCTTTGCTATGTTATTGATATTTTGTAAAAAACTTTATTAATGGAGCTTTATTTTACTAAAAAATACATACAAAATGTAAAGAATGAAAAAAGTGATTGTAATTTGAAGTCACCTAGGACCTCTTAGCCCACCCTGTATATTCCAACAAATTTAGAACGTAACAGAAGTTTACTTCTATCGGTGGCATGGTAATATCTTCCCGTAATTGTTTCAGAAGTAAATATTTCACCTAACAGTAAACAGTGCCAACGTTATGTTGTCCACTACACTTGCACCTCATACATATGCATGCAGCATGGGCGTCCAATAAACGTGTTAATTAGATGCAACAACATTGATAGTAATTTTAACGAAAAATCACCGAGTTGAAAATGGCGACTGAAACATAAGTTAGGTGTAATGTTCGTTAATAAACTCACCCATTTTGTTATTAGTAAAATGAAAATCGGGGTCGGAGCTCTGAGGAATGGAAAAATGTGAGACTGATTAAACTAAAATTTTGTGTTCATGAGCAGTAATGATTACGTTTTTTTATACAAGTTGTAATTTTATATAGAGTCGCAATTTGGTTGCGTGTACAAACTCAGTTTACAAAACATAATAGAAACTGTTTTGGTGCTTAGAATTTAACAGCAAATCACCAGTACTGTTTTTTAAAAAGTTGTGCATGGGTTATAAAAAAAACAAAACCTATATAAAATTTACCTTTTTCTTGTTTTTTTATACGGAAAAACCTTTTTGATTTAATTGTAATTTGATCGTTCGAGGTAGGTTTGAGAGTGCAAAAATAAAAACTACTTACTTGTTTGGGGTAAACTTTTTTTATTTTTCTACATAGTCTTCTTTTAGGCTTATACACTTCGTCCAACGATGTTTCAGTTTATTGATCCCTTCCAAATAATAGGATTTGTCTAAGTCTGCAAAATATCGATCAGTGTCTGTAATCACTTCCTCGTTTGCATAGAATTTTTCCCAGCATTTCTCAAATTAAAAATAGTAGTTCGAGGGAGCCAAGTCTGGAGAATAGGGGGAATGTGAATCGAGTTGGAATCCTATTTCCATTAATTTTGCGACCACAATTGCTGAGGTGTGTGCTGGTGCGTTGTCGTGATGGAAAAGGACTTTCTTGTGGGCCAATCGTGGGCGTTTCTCTTGCAGCTCGGTTTTCAAACGGTCCAATAATGATAAATAATATGCACCTGTAATAGTTTTACCCTTTTCCAGATAGTCGATGAGGATTATCCCCTGCAAATCCCAAAAGACAGTCGCCATAACCTTTCCGGCCGAAGGAACGGTCTTCGCTTTTTTTGGTGCAGATTCCCCTTTGGTAACCCATTGCTACGATTGTGTTTGGTCTCAGGAGTATAGAAATGAATCCATGTTTCATCCACAGTGACGAAACGACGCATAAAGTCCTCCGGAACAGTTGTAAACCATCCTTGCAACACTTTACACGATTCCGTTTTTGGTCAAGCGTGAGCCATCGTGGCACCCATCTTGCGGATAGCTTTCTCATGTACAAATTTAATGTTAATATAAAATATTATGTACCGGTTCAGTCAAGATGCCCACAGTACTAGCAATCTTACGTACCTTAACTCTTCTGTCATCCATCACCATATCATGGATTTGATCAATGATTTCTGGAGTCGTGACCTCCACAGACCGTCCAGAACGTTCAGCGTCACTTGTGCTTATATGACCAGTCCGAAAATTTTAAAACCACTTGTAAACTGTTCTAATCGAAGGTGCAGAGTCACCATAATGTTTATCAATCTTCTTTTTAGTCTCCTGAGGCGTTTTACCTTTCATAAAGTAATGTTTAATCACCACACGAAATTCTTTTTCGTCCATTTTTTGAAAATCACTCGACTTCCTTGATTCAGACGAATGCCAAACACAAAGAAATCGACCAATATGGCTGACACTTGGTGTGCGTTCATTCAACAGATGCTACTAACTAAACATGACCTCGATACGCGCCGGTGGTACCATCTCTAGGACTTTGCACGGACTTTTTAAACCATCCTCGTAATACTGTCAATACAACTTTTTTAAAATATCTAGAAAAAAACAAAATGTTTTTTGCAAAACCTTATCGGTGCATTTTTTGCAAAGAAAGGTAGGACCCTTTTTTTGAAAAAAATATAACTTGAGGTCGTTTAAAGTTGATCTTTTGCAAAATGATGTTCGACGAGTAGCTTTTTCAAAATTGCAGTGGTATTTTTGATGATTCAGCTTATTAACTTTAATTGTCCAGTTAGTAAACGGATTTTAAAACTTGGTCTAAATAATATTCTGCAAATATATAACAATTTTTTTTTAAATTTCTAATGTACTATAATAATATAATTCCATATAAATACACAGGGTATCCGGGAAAATGTAGGAAATCTGCCGGGTATAAAGAAAACACAATTAACCTAGGTCGTACAACAATTCATAAAATTAGACGTTTTCAACCAACAACTCTAATTTTAAATCGCATTTTTTATTATAGGGTTGGTTGAAAGTTAACATTTTACTACTGGGTTTATCTAAACACTTTTAAAATTCGACAACGTACAATTTTAAATACAGGTAATAACATACGATGTCTTCATCGTAAACCACGTGATCACGCGCCTTTGATTATTTGACTTCACTGCTTGGTTTTTTTCTTATTAACAATGTTGCCAAGTTGGAAAAAGTTCATAAATTTTGCCTATATTTTTTTTAACTCCTAAAATGTTAAAATTACAAAAAAAAAAAATCAGAATCAGTGCTGGTTAATGGTCAAAAGAATACACCTTATATGAGTCAAAATTAGGCTTGGCAACACAGCAAGCTCTGTTTGACAGTTGGCTTGACCGACACTACTGACAGACTTGGTTATTGTCGGCGTTAGCGCTATTTGGTTTTTGGATAGTTTTTTTTGAAGATGTTTTAAGTTTTTTAATCAAATGATTTTTGAAAACGAACCTTCCAAGCTTCAAAAAGTTTTACTTTGCATATTTCGAGTTTTAAAGGTAAGTAACATGTGTTTTTGTTATTGAGTTTACGTTAAGAAAAGACTTGATTTTTTCTAATTTGTTTAAATTAACGAAAATCCAAACAGAAAATACAACTTATAACAAATCTTCGCTAAATCCAAAACGACTACTTAAAAAAATAATATATGGTAAATTTTTTAACCTTAAAAAAACAAAATTGACATTGAAATTTAAAAATCAATTTTAAAATACACGGCGCCAATAAATATTTCTAGGGATATTTTATTAAATTTTGTGCAACCTTTGAATAGGCAACCCGCAACATTTTTGGTCACGTGGTTTATGGATATTAATGAAAACCCTGTACATTTCAACTCCAAACACTTAGAGCGATGACACACACAGCGGTTTTTGCCGACTCGGCGGCCGACTCGTCCGTTTATCGGCGCGATGACACATACATCGGTTTGCGCCGACTCGGATGTTGCTTGGACACAGGAATTTGTTGACTCGGCAAGAGGCAGAACTTCGCAAACCAGTGTCAACTTGAGATATGGATGACGATTTAAAACTAATAATACTTTCGGGTTTACTGTATTTGCGCAGGAAAAGGAGAATGCAAAATAAGAATCGGAGAATGTGGGTGCATCCAATTGTCAATGATCGTTTAGCCAAGGACATTTTTATACTTTGTTTGCTGAAGTTCGAAAGGATGAAGAAAATTTTTAATTATACTCGTATGTCAATGGCTTCTTTTGACGAACTACTTAATTGTATAAAAGAAAATAACAAAGAAAAATACGCGTATGAGAACATCCATTCCACCAGAAGAAAAATTGGTCATAACCCTCAGGTAATTTAAAAAAAAAATGTTATAAGATTAGATATGCTATATTTATTATTAGGAAATCTCGAAAGTAATACAATAAACATTTTTTTGTGTTAACACCAAATAAATAAATCAGTAATCATAATTTTGTAATATTTATAAGTTTGTGACTTGTGAATCATCACTTTCTCAAAATTAGAATAATAGGATGCAGCGGATTCGGTTGGGGATGGTGTTGGCATTGGAGTCACGAAAGTTCTAGACGGATACTGCTGTGATGCAGTTTGCAGTGGATGGGGATATACGTTTGTGGCTGTTGTTGCGATTGATGTTGCTGGTGAAGACCTGGTATGAATGAGTTTGTAAATTTGTAAATGTATGCTGGTGCTGCTGGTTAGTTTCGTACTTGCTAATAATTTGCATAAGCTCAATTCTGCAACGGGTATTTAAATATCGGGGTAATGATGCAAGACTTGGCACCAAAGACAGCAAAAAGTGACGATTATCGTCATTCCTTTCGTTCGCTTGGTCCATTTTTGCTCTCTTCTCGTAACTGTCCAATGATCGTAAATTTTTTTCTTCAACAGGGTGTAGTCTTTTTTTGCCCATGATCTGGGTTGCGCGTTCACCTAAAACATTTCGTGAAGAAAAGCTGGTTGAAGGTGGAGATGTAGCTTCTTGGACTTCATCATCTTCTTCGTTGTTTTCATGTTCTTCTTGAACTGATGATGATGCGGAGCTTTTACATTCTAATGAACTGACTGTCCTTTTTGGTGTCACAGTGTCCCTTAGAAATTCCAGTTGTTGTGAATACATGTAGGGAGTTTTTTGTGAGCTCCGTCTCCACTCTTGCCTTTTCTTCTTGAATGTCTCTTGTAAACCGATCTCGAACGTTCTTCCACTTTTTTTGTAGTATGTCTCCTGTAAATATTAAAAAAACATTAATTACTAAGTACATTATTACTTAAGTACTAAAAAAAGCAAATAACCTTTCTTTATTAGAGTAATATTTGTGTTTTTCAGATATCTGGCTACTGGATGTTCGCTAACTGAGTTACACTACACATTTCGAGTAGGAAGGTCGACTAGCAGTTGTATTATTAAAGAAGTTTGTGAAGAAATATGGGCGTGTCTTGGCGAAGTTACTATACCTCCACTAACTACTCAAAAGTTCTTAGACATAGCAACAGGATTTGAAAAATATGCAAACTTTCCTAACGTCATTGGTGCTATGGATGGAAAGCACATCCGAACTAAACAGCCACCCAATAGCGGTTCCATGTATTTTAATTACAAAGGGTATTTTCTACTGTGTTATTTGCTATGTGCGACGCCAATTATTGCTTTACTTACATAGAAGTGGGATCTTACGGCAAATCGAGTGATGCAGGAATTTTTAAAAATTCCATTCTTTTTGACAAGTTATGTGAGAATTCATTAGGAATTCCACCGCCACGTTGCTTACCAAATTCAGCTGAGTATTTTCCGTATGTAATTTTGGGTGATGAAGCTTTTCCATTGTCTGAAAATTTGCTGAGACCATACGGTGGAAAATATTTAACAGAAGATAAACAAATTTTCAATAACCGATTGTCCATTGCCCGACGATATATTGAATGTACATTTGGAATCTTAGCGAACAAATGGCGAATATTTCATCGACCTATAGATGTTGACATTGATTTGGTTAATAGTATTGTTAAAGCTACCTGTGTATTACATAATTTTGTAAGAATAAGAGATGGAACGCGTGAAGAATCATTTTGTGACACCAATGTACCACACAGCCACAGTATGGGCAGTTTGCAACCCCATACACGCCATAGGGGAAATGCCAGGGCACTGTCAGCGAGAGATAAATATGCACATTATTTTACAAATTTAAACAAGTGACTAATTTAAATGCAGAATTATTCTTATATTTACTTGTATCTAATAAATAAAAAAAAATAATTAACATACCTAATTTTTTTATCGTCCAAAGTAAGGTCATCCTCAAAACCAAAAACCCCAGTAATTTCTTCCCAGCACTGTTTCCTTTTGATTTTATCACTATAATCGGGTTGGGTCATGTCCCATAATGCTGGACGATTCTGAATTTCATGTATTAATTTTTCAATATCTATAACTTTGGTAGTCATTTTGTGGAATTTTTAATCAAAAAACGCCCTTAAAAACCGACTGACAAATCGAAGTGTCTGACAGTGGACATAAGAAACAATGTAAACAAGCGCCGCCGCGTCTATAAAACCGCACGCGTTTCTTGTGAAAGACGAGGTCTCGAGTCGGCTCTGCGCCGTCAGGCGTAAATCGGCGCTGTGTGTGTTTTGCGTCATTTGAATACACAAGCGTATGTGCCGACTCGGCAGCCGAGTCGGCAAAAACCGCTGTGTGTGTCATCGCTCTTATGCAAATAAAAAATACCAATTAACTCATCCTTTCACCAGTAAGTGCTTTTATATTATTATTACACCCCATATAAATCTGTATAAAAACAAAATAAATAGTTTCATTTGCAGAAGCGGTAGAATATATCTAATGGGCGGTGCAGACTGTCCGACCCCATGGCAAAATGAATACAAGGTAGGATCACCAGCGATCCAAAATCGGTTCGCTTTGCATGCGCAAAGACGTAGCAATGTGACTTCGTGCCAAAATTTAATAAAAAAGCCATAAGAAAGCCTGCAATGTTTTTGAATTGTTGTCCATTTTTAAATATTAGGGTTATTTAAAAAAATGGCCTTTTAATATAACAAATTACCTTAAACTTCAACTAATTTTATAGTCACAAACGTCAGTAAAACGCTTAACAAATTGATAAAAATACCAATATAAACATACAGCTTCAACTTTATTTAAAACAAATTTTGGCGACATACCGTGTTGAAAATTGTTAGGATAGTTAACATACCGGTTTATTTTGGCCGGAAGCGGTAACGTGGGGGAAGGTTTTATGACGTCAGTATCTACGTCATTACTTTGTACATAGTAGAGATCGAACGCTGTAAGAACAACACCGATACGTCACGGTTTTATACGGGTTTGCCATATGAGACCGTGACGTATCGGTGTTGTTCTTACAGCGTTCGATCTCTATCCATCGCTATCGCCACTAGTCGGGAGAAGCGTTCATAATGGTTATGTCAAGTGCCAAATTAAATTAATGGAGGATTCGCGGCTTTTCTATTATTTTGTTGCTTGTGATGTTTTTTTTATATGGTTTAACAACTATTTGGATTGCTGATTTTTCGATTTAATCACTTAATTCCTTAATAAATGAATGAGTACAATTATATTTAAAGAATAGAGGAAAAGATTTACTTGTTAAAGTTGACTTGGAAACAGCTAATATCTTATTGAATGGCAAGTTTGGTTTTTATCTTATCTTTTTATTTTGAAAACATTTATTTCTTGGAAACATCTTTACAAGGGATTTCTTTTTAACATTAAAATGGTAATTGTAAATTTAAAAACTTAAAAAGGTTTTTTTTGGGTTTTAAACGGGGATCAGGTTTAGGTAAAGATAACGTTTTTCGGTAACTATTTTTCACTTAAATGACATAAATTATACACCATTTTAAAGATAAGGAAATAATCTATGCCTCTGCTGTAACGGATTTTAAATATGAGTCGAGTTAAAAAAAATAGTATCTAAACATAACCAATTTTAGGGTGACTTTCACTAAAGGAAATATTAAAAACTAAATCCAAAAAAAATTAAAAAAACTTCTTTTTTAAAAACGCCACCGATTTAAAAGGAAATTTGGGGTGGAAAGCCGGGGGGGGAAAGAACTGCTATCAACCAGTATTTAAAAACGGTATGTCGCGAAAAAAATCTTTTAGTCACATTACTACGTAATAACCCGGCTATCACGTGAGAAACGTCATGCGCAAGATCCTGTATTCTTTATGCCATGGTCCGATCCTGTCTCTATCAACTCCGTATCATTTTTTCGGTATATTAAGCCAATTTACCGCCTAAATTAATTTGAGTTTTCCTTCTGTGTATTTTGTAATACTGTAAATAAAGAATCTTTACTTTAAAAGACAAATCTATCCACAAAAGTGCAATTAGCCAAACGGGTCACGTGCAAACATAGAATGTAAAACTCATTGCAAAGTGTCATCCCGGCCTCCTTTAAAGGAATCTTTTCCAGTTACGACTTTTAATTTCTTATAAAGGTTCAAAGAAGCATTGCAATTGCGACTCCACAAATAGGGTCTTCCCTCTTTGCATTATCTTTTATTCGAAACGGCTACACATGCCGAATTACAGTGCTCTGTCACGTTTTGTGTTTGTGCGAATTCCAATATGGATGTCGAAAAACCGCTCTTTTACTGGTTGAGAATACAAACAGGCAGATTATAATTGTTTAGAGTTAAAAAATATAAAATAAATTTACTATTTCATACACGGATATTGTGTTTTTACTTTGTTTAATAGTTACAAAAAATATCGTTTCATATTTTACAAATAATGTATTCTCCATATAGATCTATACCTTGCTCTTATTATAATTAATAGGTAAATTTTCACTTAATTACACCTTCGCCGATTTTGATGATTTTTTGCATCCGGAGGGTTTTTAGGTCGCTGAATCTGAAGTCAATTTTTTTCGGCAATGTTTCTTTCTCTAGATATTTATTATCAAACTTGAAAATCCAACCAACTGCACTTTTACTGTATTTTCCCTTCTTTTTGCACAAAATTGAAAATTTTGTACAAAGTTGGTAATTTTGTACGATAGAAGGGGAAATGCAGTAAAAGTAAGATCAGTTTGATTTAGATTTGCGATTTGCGACCCGAAAAAAAAACCTGGTTTAAAAAAATAATCAAAATAAGCCAAGGTGTAATTGAGTAAAAAATTACCAATTATTTATGCAAAAATTACAAAAAGCACAAGTTTTTTGTACGAAACGTAAAAATTGTCAAACACCTAAATGTAAAATAGTAGTTTTTCTAACAAGTGCAGAAAGTGATACTTTCTCGCACGCGATTGCTGTTGCACAAACGACGCGTAGCGGAGTTCGAGCAAGCACTCGAGTGCGGGAAAGACACTTTCCGTAAGAGTTGGAAACATTGTTTTTTCTACGATCCATTAAAAAACAGTAACTTTTTAACATTTCAACAAAAAAACAATACAGTTTAAAATAAATATTATTATTATTTAAGTGCCTTAATAAGTTCGCAAAAGTACGCCAAAAGTACCCCTTTTTTCATGCTTTTATTTTGCTTTTTCTTGCACCAATTTAAAATTTAGGTGTATTGCTTCTCGTACCTTTCTTTTAATTTACTTCGTAATAGGATCATATTCACCTCAGCAGCCTTTACAATGTCCTCCAGGAAGTTATATTATTATTATATAATAATAATATTAAATATTCATTCTAACGAAATGACGTATTGTAGCTGGTTTAGATCCTCAAATTTTACACTTTTATAAATGACACTTTTTAAGTGACCCCACAGAAAGAAGTCATTCGGTGAAACATCAGATGACATGGCTGGCCAAAGTATCCGGTACTGTGGACCAATAATATTCCGTTTAAAAGCATTTTTCAGGTACTCTCTAACCATACGGGAATTATGGGCGGGGCAACCATCCATTTGTTTACAGATCATTTAATTTTCCCGAACAACTTCTGCCAAGGCGGGTCCAATTTGATTTTGAAATAAGTCCAAATAGGTTTCTGCTGTCAGATTATAGTCCAAAAAAAAGGGTCCCATGATATGGTGTCTGATAATTCCCACGAATACATTTGTTTTTTGGGGATATTGTGTCCGAGTATGAAAAAAGGGATGTTTATTTTCTTTTCACCAATACCGGCAATTCTGAACATTTGGTTCATTGTTGAGGGTAAATGTACATTTATCGGTAAAACAAATATTTCTTAACAAATTCCTATCGTTATTTGCTCTTTCCACCATTTCAAAACAAAATGCCATTCTTCGCTCTTCATCTTCTTCCTGCAGCTCTTGATGTTTTTCGAATTTATATGAATAATATTTGTATTTTTTCAAAGTGCGCAACACCGTTGTATGATGTTTATTTACCTCTTGTTCAAGAACCCTCGAACTAACCATTTTGTTTTCCTCCACACTCAGTAGAATATTAAGATATGTGTTCTCTCTGTCTTCGGCTTTATTTTCGAAATCCTGAGTTGAACATTTACAATT
>JAHBCN010014822.1:0-21983 GCA_019359885.1 Listronotus oregonensis
AAATATCTTGAAAAATGTTTATCAATTTAAATTTTAAAAGAGCGCATAAAATAATTTTTTTACAAAACGATTAGTTTAAAAAAACAGTATATTAAATATGCTTTTTTTGATTCATCTTTCAATTTTAATAGAAATTTTAAAAACTGCCCCAGCTAACGTGTTTTTTCTTGTATTTGAAAAATTGTCCCTGACATATTTTTTTTCCCTAAAATTGTATTTATTTACATATTTTGGTAGCAGTGCGTCAAAAAATTCTTTTTATGTTATAGGTACAATAATGTACATAACTGTGCTGTATTGGGCTAGATTTTTAAGGGCAGAATGAACTCCCAAAATTGGGGCTAAAAACTTGGGAGCCCAATTAACCCAGGGTTTATGTTCCCGGGTTGTTCAAATAAGAAAGGACGCCGGCTGTATTTCAAAAAACTATTTATCGCACTGCGTTGGGGAAAAATTTTTTTGGTAAAAGTGGTAAAGGGAAAAAATAGCTGGAAATTTTTTCAAGTTTCAAAATGGCCGGGCAAAGGGTTTTTTGTGAATTTTGCTATTTTAATCCAACAGAAAAAACTTGATCTTTAAAGTCGAAATAATTTAAACCTTTTTTTGTTTGATAATGTTTACTTTATCTTTAAAAATAAAGTGGTGGGGGATAAAATTTTAAAAACACTCTGTATCTTCAAAACGGCTAAGCCGATTTTAACAAATTTGGGATAGGTGACAAGAGCCTTCTTGGGCTATAAATGTTATAATATTTGAAGTTTTGTTAGTTTTACGTGTCGCCGCTAAAAGGGCTTTTTTCGGGTATTCCGACAAAAAGGGTTTAATTTTTTTAAAAAAAATTAAATGAAATTAATTTTTTTTTTTCCATAAAATAGTAGCAAAATAATGCCTTAACAAGCTTGCAAAAACTGTATCCCGATATCTGGTTCTTTCCCCAAAATTTAGGCCAAAAAAAATTTTGCATCAATATCTCAAAAACAATAAAAGCTAAAAAAATTTTTATATGACATAAATTATGTAGTTTTACAAAACCCTTTTATTTAGGTTATATTTTTTTTTTAATGCAATACTTTACGAGTTATAATAAAAAATCAAAATTCCAGGGGTATACCTTATTATTGACTATAATTCGTAAGGTATTGCATTTAGGCAAAAAGATTATATCCCTTAAAAATTTAAAAGGGTTTCGTAAAAATACAAATTTATGTCAAAAAAAATTTTTTAAAAAATTTAAAATTTTTGAGATAAAAAAAAATTTTTTGCAAAATTTTTTAGGTAAAAAACAAAAAACCCGGGGAGGGGGTTTTTTCCCGGGGGTTGTTTAAGCATCTTTAGCTATTTTTTCATAAAAAAAATCATCAATATTTTTTTAAATTTTTTTTTTGAGAAAAAACCCCTTTCTTGGGAATTTTAAAAAAAAAAAAAGGCGATAGGTCAAACAAAAAAAACCAAAAATTATATAGCATTTATCCCCAAAATTCTTTTAACCCCAATTTTTAAAAACCGGGTTTAAAAATTGGGGGTGTTCTTTAGGGAAATGTTTAAAACCCCTCACCCTTTTTTTTTAAGAGATACAAAAAAATTGTCAAAAAAAAAGGTTAAATTATCCTCATTTAAAAAAATCGGTATTTTTTTTTTGGGGGTTAAATTTTAAAAAAAAAATTCAAAAAACAACACTTTTTTAAAAGGCAGTTCCCCCCTACGGCCTTTTCAAAAACGTAATTTCAAGTTTTTTTCCCCTTTCCCCCAAATTTTTTAAAAAATTTTTCTAACCCCCTTTTTTTTTTTGGGGACCCCCGGGTTTCGTATAACATATTAATAGAAGATTTTATATAAATTTTTTTTTCAACGGTAACTACAAACTTTGAAATTTTTTTTTTTTACATTCCATAACAATTTTGGAAAAAAAAAAAATAAAATTAAAAAAACTCTAATTGCGTTAAAAATACTAAAAATTTTTTTTTTTAAAATAGTTAAATAGGTGAAAAAGTTTTGGTGTATTATTTTTAAAAAAAAAAAAGAATATTCTTAGCGTATTTTTGGGGTATCACAAAAAAAAAAATATAGGTAATTTTTTTTTACTAGTCATAAAAGCCACTTCAGAGCCATTAAACTAAATAATAAAAAAAATTTTTTAATGAAATTTTTACATAAAATATTTTTTTTTTTTTTTAAAAACTTAAAACATGTTTGTAGTTTTTTTTTTAAAATTTTTTTCCATGTCACCCCAGAGTGTACGAAGCGTTTAGTTGAGAACCCCCCTCAGCTGCGCAGGAAGCAACCGGACCCAAAGTACCAACATTTTCTTTCCATGAACAGGAAGGTTTGCAACAGTCCCAATATCTGGTGGGATTTCCCCGATCCCAAAACTGGAACAGCCCCTCAGTCAAAAAAGAGAAAAAAAGGGAAAAAAAATTTTTGAACTGATGCTAGCAAAGTCAGGTTTAGGGAGAAAAACGAGCTTTGATTAAAATTTTGGGGCCCAAAAGCACTTTGTGAAAATTTTTTTTTTTTGATTTATTATAAATTCTCCAGAATTTAATTTGTGAAAAAACTTTATTGGGTTACAAAATAATACAGGCATTTGCAGATCTTTTTTTTTTAAAAAAATTTACTTAACTTCCCGGGGCCCGAAAAAAAGGGACAACCTTTTTTGATTTATTATTTAAACCAGTAAATTGATATATGTAAAGTTTTCAACTGTTTTCAATTAATTGATCATGTAGCTGGTCATGTTCCAAGGAAATTAGGACGGGGTCTATTTTTTTAATAATTTTTTAAATTTTGAGTAATTTTTTTTCTTGAAAACCAAAAAATTTTAACTTAAAAAAACCATATGTGGGCCCTGACGTTGAGTAACAAATAAAAGACAATTAACTCAAAATTTCCCAAAAATTTAAAAATAAATCGAAAAAAATTTAAAAAAGTAAAAAAACAATTAAATTTTTTTAATTTTTTTTTAAACAACTTTTCCCCTAAATAACTGAAAAAAAAATTTTTTTTTAAAATTAAAAAGCCTTTTTAAAAAAATTAACTTGAATTTACTTTACTTACCAAGGGCAACAACCAAAGGGCCCAAAAAAAAAACCCTTTTAAATTTTTTTGACTGGGGATCTATTGACAAAAAAAAAATTTTCTGAAATAATATGTTAAAAACCCCCCCATGTTTTTAAAAGGGTTTTAAAAAAAGCGTTTTTCTTTTAAAAAAATAGTTAAAAAATGGTTAGATAACTTTATATGAAGTGTCTTTGAAAAAAATTTAATCAAATGGATTATTAAAAAATTTACAAAAATATGTCTTTTTACATATATTTTTTTAAAAATTTTATAATAAAAACATTTTATTTTTAAATACGTTATTTTTAAAAACTAGTTGGAAAATCATTTTTTTAAAAGCAGATATCGAGCAGAATGTGGTTTTTAAAAAAACTTATGAAAAATATTTTTTCCCGGGGGTTTTCAAATTTTTTTTTTTTTTAAATATGATATGATTCTTTTAAATTTAAGTTTAAAATATTGTTTTTTTTTTAAAATATAAGTTTTGAAAGTGATACATAATTTTGTAAAAAGGGGGACGTTTGGAACCCAACCGAAGGCGGAGTGTTCCATGCCTTTAAAAAAAATAAAATCCCCCTTTTTTATATCATACATTTTTTTTTTTCTACACACCCATTAAAAGTACAAACAATGTTTTTTTTTCGTCGACGTTATTATTATTTTTAAAAATTTAAATTTTTTGCTAATTTATCTAAAAAAAAAAGTTTAACTTTTAAAAAAAAATTTTAAAATTTTTTGTTTTCCTGTGTTGACAAGTAACGTCAAATAATGGAAAATTTTTTTTCGAGGGAAAAATATCAAGAAAAAAAATTTCTTCTGGGGGAAATGGGGGGAAACTCCCAAAAAAAGCTACTTTTGAATTATTGCCAAATAATCAAAACAAACAACACGAATTTACATACGATTTTTTTTAAAATGGTGTGATCAGAAAGATGTAAGTGCAAAAAGGGGGAGTAAAGCTTTTTGGTCCTTTCCCAAAAAAATTAGTCAGAACTTTTGCAAAAATTTTTTTTCCCCCCTAATCTCTGAAAAATGGAATTTCTCTACCCCCAAAAAAACCGAATTTTTTGCCAAACAATTTTGCCAATTCACGCGTCCCTATTAATCTTCCTCTTCCAACAGTTTTTTTTTCAAAAAAAAGTGATATTATTTTTAAAGTCAAACAGATCAAGCGTATTCTTTTTTCCCCCTTTAAAACAAAAAAAACGTCTGGGCTGGATGGCATCCCCGCAATCGTCTTAAAAAATGTGCCCGGTTTTCACCCATCTTAACTCCCCTTTTTTAATCTCTTAGGGCCGGGGTTTTTTCCCAGATTTGGGAAAAGCTCACGGGGCAACCTGTCCCCAAAAAGGATCAAATCCCCCTTCTAACTATAGACCTATATCTCTTCTTTCAGTTGTTTCAAGGTAATGGAAAAATTCTTTAAATTTCCCCCAAAACTTAAAGTATCTGGAAAAACATAAGATCTTACATGATAGACAATATGGTTTTCGTCACAGTAGATCCACAGCTGATCTTTTTTCCTTTGTCTCCCCAACTGGAAAAGTCCCTTGAGTTTTTGGGGAATCCCAGATCGTTGCTCTTGCTATCCAAAGCTTTCGATCAGGTCGGGGATGATGGGCTTCTTAACAAACTTCCTTCTTACGGTCTTCCACCTAAGCTTTGCTCTTGGCTTTCCAGTTTCCTTTTTTTAAAAGACTATATCAGTTAGTGTAGATGGTCATTCCCCAGCTTCACCAAAAAAATGTGGGGGGCCCCAGGGGTCAGTGCTGGCACCCCGCTGTTTTTTTTTCATTCGATCTTTCTCGTCCACAATCAATCCCCCCCCATAGTTTTTCTGACGTGTACCCTCCCGTCTAATTCAATTTCTTAAGCCACCGGGAATTCTGATTTTGAAAACAAGCGCAGGTCAATGCAGATATCTCTTTCACAAAACCTCAAACTTATTTGGATTGGGGGGCCAAAAATCGTTTCATTTAATCCTCAAAAAAAAAGTCATGTTCCGTCGCGAAAAAACTGCAATGCTCATCCCTTAATAGAGGGGCAAATTTTAAACAAAAAGTCGTTTAATCTTCCATTACTTTTAGAAAACCCAAAAGGCACAAACACATTTCATCCCTGCTGGGGCCAAAAAAAAGGGGGGGCCTCTTTTGAAACCCCCAAAAAATTTCTCTTCTTCAATCTGTCCCTGTTTTTCCCAAATCAGACCCTCTTTGGAAAAAATTTTTCTCATGTCTGGGAATGGCGTCCCCCACAACATTTTTATTCTGGACTCCATTCAAAAACGGCTGTTCGTCATTAATGATCCAACGCTCACGAAAAAGGGGGCCCTTTTTTCCCCCCCCTCGAGCTGTAGGGGGTCTTTGCTCTTCTATATATTTTCCCCGGGGGCTGCCCCAGATGAAATTTGGGGCCCGTATTATTCCTTCTCTGGCAGCTCCCAACAGAGCAACACGTAGTGAACTTTTATGCATCCTTTTTCAGTTCAATTAGAGGGCCCCGAACTTCCCCTTTTTCGTTCCTTTATTCCTAGAGTGTCAAGACTATGGAACCTGCTGCCCGCAGAAGTTTTTCCTTCTCCTCCCAATCTCCAAAATTTAAGTCCCGTGTGAACAAACTCCCTCTCACCACACTGAAACACCCACGGTACGTTAGTACAGGCATCAGCCTTTGTGGACTGTCCCAAAAATAAAAAAAAAAAAAAAAAAAAATCAAATAAAAATGCTTCTTGCGTATTTTAAAAAAAAAAGTCAAAATATCAAAAGTCAGTTCTCAAAAAACTTCTTGATTTCTTGGTCTATTAAAAGAATCTTTTTCTTTTCAAAACCCCCAAAATTTTTAAATAATTTTTGGAAAAGATAGGAACAAACGGTACACGGCAAGAAACGGGTAAGTTTTCTTCTTATTACGTTAAATTCGAAAGTTGTTCGGCTAACCCCCCAACCCGAAAGTCTTTTGGGGTAAGCGGGAATTTTAAATTCCCAAAACCTTTCTTTTAATTTCCAACTAGCAGTTTTAAAATGTATAAAATATGCAGTTACTATTTCTGCCAGTATTCTTACTTTCAACTACACAACAATTATTACGACTATTTTTAATATTTTTATTTTTTTTTTACATTTAAATCAAGTATGATTTAACGAAAATTTAGCCACAGCGAGGCTGCAATCGATTCAGCTGCCCCCACTATCAGTCCGCTCCCTGCCAATAGGATTTATTTTTTTTTCGTACACATATTTCATTTTCACTTTTCGACATTTTCTTTCGTACACCAAAAATGAGGTAGGTTTTTTCAATGGTTCTAAAATGGTAAAATAAAATAAAACTTTTTTTATAAAAAAATTTCCAACATATTTATTGCTAACTTTAATATTCAGGAACAAAAAATATTAATTTGGATATTATGATATTAAAAATTTCTAATAATAATAATATATTTTTTTACTATCTACCTAAAGGGAAAAAAATTTACTTTTCCTACTTTTGGATTTTTAGTCTGAAATATAACAAAAAAGTAAAAGCCCTTTAACCAACCAGAACTAACCATGCCGACCGGAACAAAGGGGCTTTTAAATTTGTTAAATTATTCCTACGTAGAAGTTATTAACAAAATTTTAATAATTTTTAATATAGTATTGGTTGATTATTTGGGTCGTCACAATGGTCGGTATACGAAACAAGAGGCACAAAATTAATTAAAATTAATTCAGTGTACAAAACCAGAATATTTCAGGTAATTTTCTAAAACGCGAGTGTACGAAACAAGAAAACACAGCCAATAGTGGCCTAAATTGACCTATTTGGGTGTCAAGTCTATTATAAAATTTGGTAACTATATTTTTCAGACATTCTGTATACTTTAAAGTAACTAACTTTAAAGTATTTATCAACAATAACAAAACGTTAATTTATCTACTAGATTGACTACAATTTATTTTAGTTAATTCTGGCTATACATATCTCATTTAATCATAATGTTAAAAATGTCCTTTAAGATTGGCTTATACAAGCTACAAACAACTATGATTTTAAGTTATTTATTACGTTTAAAAGCACTTGGTTATTAATTATATTTATCTTTTATAATTAATTAAACTAAATAAATATTATGTCAATTATTGATATTATGATTAAATATCATGGTTAAAAATAATTGTAGATATAAATTGGCCTTGTTTAACCCTTTGTTAAAAATTATTTAAAAACTATAATTACGATAATTAAAAACAGGTGGACATATTTTTAATATTCTTGCCTATCCAGATATATCTCTACAGCTATAATGGTCATATTTAACATATTTTTGCTTCGTTTGCTTAAAATCGTTATCATAGAGTAGAATCTATTGCCATGTTTTGTTTTTAACAAACCCTACAAAATTAGCATTAAAGGAGAATCAAACACAAATGTGTCAAGTGTGATCAACTTTTACAGAGACGGTTCGAAAACAAAAGAAGGTATGAGATGTGAAATCTATTCAATATCTCTTAACTTAAACATAAAAATGTGCTTTGGGTAAGTTAGCAAGTGTCCTCCAAACTAAGCTCACAAGTTTAACCATAGCTGCAAAAAAATAAACCGTGGAAACATCACTGATAAAGTTGTGTCTATCCATACGGATTGCAGACAGACACTGCAGAAGACCACGCTACACCTCGAGTCTAGTGCTAGAATGTTATCGTGTTCTTGTGGACGCTTCCAGCGGAAAAGTGGTACTCTCTGCTGGACCAAAGGATACGCTTACTCCAAAGGCAACCGCATCGCTGACTTGTTGGCCAGGAAGGCTGCTGATCAAAATATACTCTCATTAGCAGTTCACAAAATTATGGGATGAAACAGTAGCATGTGCAAAATCCGATCTAAGTCCTAGCTAAAATTAGTATAATATTATTATTTTTACTTAGATACAAAATGTCGTTTTATAGTTTATAAAATAATAATACAAATTTATTTTTTGTCAAAATGTATCATAATACATAATATTTTTAAAATGGTTCATGTTTAGTCGGTAATTAACTAATGACACTATTTAAGTAACTATGTTCAAGTAAATCAAGTCAAAATTGACTAAAGATCTGTTAACTCACTTAGAACAAGGGGTGTATGGATATTTAAGATACAAGGAAAGAGTACCCACTAAGCAAAAAATCATCCTTATTACGTTACATTTATGTTTTCTTGTTCCTTTGTTACGTTAATCATCTTGAAACAATAACAGCGCCTTAAACTTAATAGTTTCGTTATATTTCCTTCACCTTAACAAAATCGTAGTTACGTTAAAAATACAACGTTCTAGTTTCGAATCTTAAACGGCCTTGTTATGTATTTTGCATTGCTTAGGCCTGACACATTTTCTGAAACATCCACGTTATATAATTATTTACGTTATAAAGAGGATTTTCTAAGGATTTAAATAGACGCTTTTGTTATGTTGATTATAAACAAACTACTGTTTTGTAATATTTCCATTATTTAGTTAAAACTAAAAGATCTTTTGGATCCTTAATGTGTGGTTTATGATAATAATACAGAATGTTTAATTAAGTATGGTCGTAAATCGCATTTTGTTAACGATTTAATGTACAGCTTTAAAATAAGAATTAGTATAATGAAGATGGCTTTAAGCCACTAAACGTATTAGGTTGGCGACTCTATCACTAGGAGGCGCACGATACCAAGTTAATATACTTGGTATCGTGGCACACTTTTTATAAAAATGTTAATATCAAACTAATCAATCACGGAAATTACTAAAACGATTTTTCACTGCTTTCCGCATATATTATTTTCTGTTTAACTTCTAGAGTGGGCGAAAATTTACTTTTATGCAAAAAAGCACTGACAAAGTGAAAGATATTTTTTAAAAGGTTCAAATAAAAAAATTTGATTAAATACTCTTTGTGTTTACGTTTTTAAAACTAAAAACTAAAAAACTATTAAAACCTCAAGAAATTATTTATTAAAAATATTAAAAAATTGATTACCTCAAAGTTTTAGCATTTTTATGTATAAAAGTAAATGTTGTCCACTCTTTTATTAAAGTGACTAAAAAATATGATGATACAATAGTTTCCAAGATACAACCAGTGACAACTGACTATCCCCAATAAAAAAATGATGATATGAACTATAAAGAAAATTTATTCATAAAAATATCTGATGACTAAACTCTCTTTCATATTCCCCAAATTTGTGTACAGACTAGTTAATAGGAAAAGCTTATTTTCTAAATCTACACAAAGTATAATGGTTGATATATAAAAATGTTCATATGGTAATGTTTATCTTTCTTAATTTACTATATAAAGTCTTAAATATTGTGATGTGTTAATATGAGTAATATTTAAAAAAAATAAAAAGGTCTAAAATTAGGTATAAAAATTACCTACATAATTTATAACTGTTTATTAAAAATCAACTGTATGTACATATATTTTAATATCCACATTCTGTTCTATTTTTTCCTCTAGTTGCACCTGGAAAAAAACTTTGTAAAATATTTGCCCCAAAACTTGGTTACTGACATAATTGCTTCATTAATTAAAAGATAATTTTATATCAATCGTGGTTGGCAAAAAAACGGTGTCAAACCAGAGCTGCTCAGGTTCCCCATCCATTTTCTGTCATACTGCCCCTTCCTATAGCGCGCAACCATCTTCGCCATTAGGAAAACCCCTCTGCTGGGCCCCCAGAAAGAAACAGATTAGGAATCATCACTCCTGCTCCCCCCGAAGAAAGACCCATATTAATTGGCGGGGGTTTCCCCCTTCATTTTCACGACAAAATCCTTGTTTCCGCGCCACGCGGTCCGACCCCCAAAAAGCTAAACAGCCCAAAGGGTTTCCTTATGAAATAGGGGAATCAAGTATAGTAGTTCATATTAAAAATGTTCTTTGGTAATGTTTATCTTTTTTAAATTTTTACTATATAAAAAGTCAAATTTTTTTGATGTTTAATTGAGTAATAAAAAAAAAAAAAAAAAGGTCTAAAATTAATATAACAATTACCTACATAATTTATAACTGTTTATTAAAAATCAACTTATGTACCATAATTTTTAATATCTCTTTCCCCACTTTTTTTTTCCTCCTAGTTGCACCGGGAAAAAAAAACTTTTAAAATTTTTCCCCCAAAACTTTTGGTTATGACATAATTGCCTTTAAATTTAAAAAAGAAAATTTTTTATATCAAATCTGGTTTGGCAAAAAAGCTGTATTTGCAGACAGTGTCATAGATACTTTATTTTCCTTATACAAAGGATAAAAACCTTGTTATGGCTTAAAAGCCTGCAATTTTTTAAAAACATAGTCGGAATTTTCTCTAATATTAGCTACTCGATTAGCCATTACTAAATGGTAGAGTAAACTACTGATAAACCACCCAATTATGAAAAAACATTTAGGAACTTTGTACTATATTGTTATTTTGCTTCTATTTGATAAACAATTCAAATAAAAATTCAGTTTATCCCTTTAGGAAACTTTTACTTACAGTTATACTAGTTACTTCACTCGAGCATGTTAAACCTATGCCTCTCTTTTTAACTGCCGATCCACTTTCTGATTAGTTGTTATTTGAAAACAGACTGAACTGCATCTACAATTTATTTCATAATTTATTTTCTAATAATTCTATTATTATTATTATTATTAATGTGTCAACTGTCTAATATTAGGGCCTCTTAAAATGGTAATTGTTTACAAGTGGGGTCAACCCTATTTTTGGCCATATCTAGATAAAAAATAAACATTTTTTATATTTTTTTTATTCTGCTTGTTTTTACGGAGCATTTATGACAAAAAATGTAGAAGGAAAAAATAAAGATTTCGATAGCTTTTATGCCTTTAAAACTTAAAAAAAATATTGGTTTTCATGTTTTTCTATTTTATCATTGTTTTTGATATATATTTTTTTGAAAAGTACATAAAAAACGAAAGATTTGTAAAAACTAACCGCAACTAATCAAAACTCATTTTGACATCGATTTTTTTGTAATTCTTTGTTTTTAAATGTAGATTACGAAAAAAAATAACACAATAAGAATAAAAGTTATTTAAGATCATTTGCAAAAAAAAAAACGATTTTTTGAAATTTCGAAGTTGATTTTTTAATTAAAATATTAATTAAAACGCCGTAGAAACAAAAAATTAAAACAAAAATATGATGATCCATAACTTCATCTATTTTTTATGGCCAGAAATAGGGTTGACTCCACTTGTAAATAATTTCCCTTAAAATTACAAAATATAATACATCACAGTTAATGCTTAAGTTACAACTTTGATGAAATTTATTTAACAGGAGTATTTTATTTATTTAAAGTACCCAATTGTTGCTATTTAAGTCCCCTAAAAAGTATTTTTCGACTGATCGAAAAATACCCATTTTCTGGAGAATTTTTTGGCCAGAAAGTAACCTTTTTTCAGGCTAGACCAGAAAGTGGTTATCAAGAACCAGAAAAAATCTTTTGCCGGGCTCATTTGTCACTTTTCTAGACCCATTTGTTACTTTACAGATCCATGAAATGAAAAATAAGCTGCTTATTTACAGCACAGCTGTTTTTGTTTATAGTTGTTACGGGAACAAACTTCAGATTGATTTTGTTTTTATCTTTGGACAGTCCACGAAGGCTTGAGGCCTTAGTACTAATGTACTGTGGGTGTCTTAAAATATTATTATTTTTATTTTTAAATAGTTTCGGTCAAAAAAAAACATTGTACGTTACATGAACGAAAAACAAGTGTTTTGCAGATCTCGCCAAGCTTCCAGGACTCGCCTACCGCTCGCCCTAGAAACCCCTTGGCTCAACCTGCAAAACACTACTTTCCAGTCTTAATATAAATTAGTATTATGTAGGTAGGTATAAAGCAATCAAATTTTAATCTATACTTGCTTTAATTTATATATATCTAGGGAATGGAAGGTACCTCCCGAAACTAAATCCGGGCTTATTACCCCCCTTTCTTTGTAAACTGGTAAATGGTAACTTTATCCTAAGGAAACGACTAATGCTGGATTTTCTAGACTTATGGCTTAAAAACCTGACCTTCAGAATTGGGAATTTTGGTCAGTTTATCTATATACCTACATACATAAAAACTAAAGTGTAGTACAAAATGGTGTAATATACTTACTTTCCGATCCATATTTCCTTTTAATATAGCAAGAAAAAACTTTAACACAATACACAATTGTTTTTAAAATATAGTAAGGTTATGTTCTAATACTAAAGCTAATAAATCTTTCTTTGTAAACTTGGCGTCGTTGTTAAAAAATGTAACAATCTCTGTGCGGGGTACATTTAAGCAAACGAGGTCGATATGTTAACTTTTACGAAACAGACATGACAAAATAATGTTTAATATTAAACGTTATCACAGTTACTTTTAAATAACGTTACAAAACGTGCTCAAGATGTTCTTTGCTTAGTGGGTATACCCTTAAAAATTAAGTTGATTTTAAGTAATAGCGTATATGGTAACAGCCTGCATATAAAAAAATAATTAAATCTTTTCTTAATATTAATTTTGTTCTCGCAAGGTAAGTATATTATTGATATAACTCATAATTAGTATTTTTTATTAATATTACTTTGTTTTGTATAAAATTAACTTACTTCTTTACTGTGGCAACATTAGTTGATTCCGCTTTTTTATTGACATCTAACGGCGGCTAGTCCAGTAAATAAAGGGACAAAGCTGTAAATAAATCTTAACAGTTTCGATAGTTTTCGAGATAACGGGACTCAAATGTTCTCTCATTTCAGCTGCCGCTCTACCGCTAGAATGCCGCTATTTTCATGGATTCACTTATAAGCGGGCGGACAAATTGTTCCATTACTCGGGCAATAATGTACATTTTTTAATCATTTAAAGTTCGTCGGAATGGAAAAACCCGTACCTATCATTGCATATGAGTTTGGGTCCATTCTGATTTTTCTAGAATATTAAAAAAAAAGCGGTCAAAGTTTTTTTTCATGATATTTTGAGAGTCCTATTGCTCATTAATTTATTATTATTTAAAAAAAATGGTTTGCTATTAACATTTCTTTTTTATAATCAGACCTTAGCAATTGTTCAATAATCCCAGAAAATTTTCATAACCACCTTTCTTTTGTTTTGATAAAAAATGCCCATCTGCATTTTTTAGCCGTTTCCGGCTATCTATCCAGCGTGGAATGTTATGGATTTTTTGACGGCCGAAAAATATTGGTGTTGCAAAAAAATGTTAAAAACCATTTCTGTAGATTTTCAGGTGGTCTTCATTTTTTGTCAAAACAAAAATTCTCTAGTTCGCATATTTTCGCAGATATTCGCGGGAAACTCATTTTTGGGACTTGGGGAGCCATTTTGAGCGGGTTTCCACTTCGGAATCGTGATAAACTTTTTATCGCTCGAAAGCACCCGCGAAGACCTAAGAATTGCGCCACAATAAAAAATGTACAGGTTTATTTACAGCTTTGGGTACTTTCAGGTCTTTAGTTAACGGACAAGGCCGCAAATTCAGAAAATCCTCTTGCAATATTTTTTTTATAAAATAAAGATACTGTGTTATTTTAAAGAGTAGCAAATTAAATTTTATTTTTGGCCCAATATATAAAAATTGTGTCATAATGTAAATTAAATAATAGGTCTAGATACCGGACTTCAACTATAAAAAAATGACAACAAAAAATAAATTGAAAAGTTCATTTAATGGATTTAAGATAAATTTTAAACAAAGCCGTAAACGTCAAATGTTTTGATGGTTATTGTTATCTTTAATTATTTTATAAGTGTTTTTATATGGGGATCTTGACAAAACAAAAATAAAAATAAACAGTGTAATCAGTATTGTTTTTCATATTTGATTTTAAGAATTTTTTAATTTCTACTACAATTTTTTAAATTTAAATCAAGTTATTGGCGATTGGTCACTAATCATCGCGTCGTGTGCGAGCCGCTATGGTATTGTATGAGTAGTGACGCTTAAGTAACTGGTTACCAATAAAAGTTTTAAACTAGTTTCTTTTGAGGAGCACCGTGTGAGAATGGCCTAATGGCCGGTTGCACCGACACTTTTTGCGACTCTTAAGTTGTTCTTAAGCATTAACTGCCCCTTAAGTTTTAAATGTTTCTTGCACCAGCTGAAATTGGTCCTTAATGGTCCCTTAATTTTAAGCTTAGGATTTTCTGTACTTAATAATCCCTTAAGTAATTTGAAGTTGACATTTGACAAATATTTTTTTTATTGTTTATTTATTTTTCGTTTGTAGTTTCAAATAATTAATTTGATTAAAATAAATAAGGTAAAAACGGAGTTTTTAAACAATGGTGTTTTGGATTGTGATATTTTAAATGCGATGTTAGTTAGATTTCCAAGAAAAATGTAGAAACAGTGAATTTTTATTACTTATGGCATTTTTCAGGTTTATTTACCTTTTTTTTATTCTTTTGGACATTGCTCTGTTATTTTTAACGAGATGGATAATCTTACATTTTTCAAAAGGTTCAAATTAACGAAGCCAACAGTGCTCAGTTTACTTAAGCAAATCGAAGATGAGCTTTAGTTTAAACATGACAAGTGTGTATTAGCTTTTAAATTTTGAGTACTTACTTGTAAATTAGGAATATTTAAATTTGTTCACATAAAATAATAAAAGTTTTTTTTTAAATTAAGTATTTGTGTTTATATTTCATATTGACAATAATTGTTCCCTTTCCATGGCCGTAAAGAAAGGCGCCATTAATCTTTTTTCCCACATTGTTATAAATTTTACAATAAAAATCACAAGCTAACGACTGATTTTGTATTATATTGTCTATAAAATGAAAAAAAAAGTTTTAATTATTTACAAAGATTCAAATCAGATTACTGCCATCATTCAATGACACACAAGCTAAAAAAGAAAAGATCTAATATCAGTTAATTTATAATTATTCGCGTTGTAAAGGCCATCAACAAAAAAGAAGAACGATGCATCGTTGCCATCTTTCTAAGTACTACTGTAAATTAAGTTGCAATAAAAATTTAATGGTGAAAGCGAAAACAATTTAGGTTACCCTTAATTTAAAGAGCTTCTTAATAAAGGTCTACTTAAGATACTTTAGGTGCAACCGGCTATAAGACAAGCGATTTCGTGCGACAGGGTTTGTCCACTGGCGGCGGCTGTTTACACTATTCAGCACGCCTGGCCAACTTCTTATGGGGATACTGGAAAAAGTGACATTTGACAATTATATCGTTGCCAGGGAATAAGTAGATTTCTATATTTTTCCATATTTTGCCTTTTAGTAACTTGGTGGTAAATTTCTAGATGGCGAAACGTCGATTTTTCTTTTTAACCAATGAGAAGTGAGAATTATTTATATCCTTTTTTAACCATAAATCCCCGTGTTGTGTTTGCGTCGGCCATTTTCTATTCTAGTATTTGGGTTGTAAGTGTTTACTTTGGGTTGACTGTTTTAACTTTGCGTTCTTATTTTTTCCACACTATTGTGAAAAAATTATAAGGTAAGATATGTTATTTAAATATTGTAGTAAGCCTTTTTCGATACTAAACCAAGATTGTAAATATCTTCGCAATGGCACCAACACAACATGTAGGCTGAAATATTCTTGTAATTATCCTTGTTGCAGAAACGCCTATTATAGTAAAATTGTAAGCACAGATTTTGGAGAACAAAAAGTTTCATTCTTTTCTTCGAGATCCATAATCGTTAGAAGCTTGGAAAATTAAATCTACTTTAAGTCCCTCAAAAGATTGTAAAACTGTATGTTTGTGAGAACCGTTGTTCAAAATTAAACTATGCAAATCTTGAGGATCCTTCTCGCTTAAAATATAGAGCTGCACCTTGGTCACCCTTTATGAATTCCATTTTAAAAGAACACAGTTACGGAAAATGTTTCAATTCTTTTCAAAATTTAACTCTCCAACCATTGGACAACCCTAAAATTAAAATTTTAAATAATGTTATTTTATACCTTATTTACAAAGTTTCAATTTCATGTTTAACTTGTCAGAGTAATCTCTTTTTAGTGGAGGTAACCGACAAGCATTTATTTGTAATTTTTAGTTTGTTAACGAACGAAGGCTTAAATATGCTAGTGAAGCTTTAGTCAATCTTGTAGACAGACTACATGCTGATATTTACAAATATTTGGATGAGAATATTTACAAGAATAAAATTGAAAATTTATTTAGGCAACAATATTTCGAACCTTACTGCAAGCTCTTTTCATTTGTTCAGACCGTAATTTTATGAAATATTTAACCTAACTTTAAAAATTTGTTTTTATAAGCATCTTAAAGAAAAGAAAAATAGTTTTGAATCTAAAAAAAGGGAGTAAGCGATAGACATAAAAATATAATACAAAAATTTAAACAATAATTTTTACCATTTCTTATAAATATTTATGTTTATTTTTCAGTTACCATATTAATTTAAATTCTTTATATGTTTTTGCCCGCTGTCTGTTTTTGTCTTTGCCTAAATTAATAACTAAAGTTCCCATATCATATTTTATGTATTTTTAGTCTGTTTTGAATAAGCGAATACTGCCTAGCTTCTTTGTTTTATAGAAACCTTTCAGCATGATCTCATCCAACCCCGGCTGTGACAGTTTTAGAAGTATCTCATCCAACCCCGACTGTGATAGTTTTAAAAGTTTTATTGTTAATTTTTAGAGTATATTTTATTTTGCCTGTGTTATCTCAAGTATAAGAATTTATGTTGTTATCAGAGAATATTTTTCATTTATTCTGAAATTTCATGTTTTATTTTTATTTTTTATTTGTTTCTGTTATTTTTGGAATGTATTTTTTTGTTGTTGTTTATTGAAAATTTGGGGCAAATGTCCCAAGATTTTCCTGGTTTTCTCAAAATATTTGTATTTATAACAAATTAATTTATAATATATTGTTAACAATAACATTTTTTGTTTGCTTTATTTTTTGCAAGTTTAAAATTTTACCCAATCCTAACAAAGATAAAATTTTGCTAAAATCTTACTTAACAACTGCTTATTTATTAAAATAATCAGTTGTTAAATAATGTATTTCAGCAAAATCTTATTTTTGTTGGAATTGGGGAAAAATAACTTAGAAAAAAAATTTATAGTACTACCAGCGCATTCGCCTTTTTATTATGTGCTTTTATTAGTTGATTGTCCAGGAGTTTGTCGCTACTGTACTGACAGAATATAGCTGCGTTCAGAAAGCATGAGGTTTGGATTTCTAGTAGTGTTTGTTCGTTGCTGTTCAGTAGCGACAAAGTAGCGAAGCGGAGTACCTATACGTGTTTGCTTTTATTGTGTTTTTTCGTTTTTTGTTTATTATTGCAATTTAAAATGGATGCAGAAGATGCGTATTTCTTAGAAATTCCCTATTACAGTTTAATAAGGCGTCAAAGAGTTAAAAAAAAACGAATGTGTTGGGTGACTATATTGAAGAAAAGGGCGCGTCTCTTTTATTTTTACACTCGCAACAAAATGTCAATTCTACATAAAAAATAACCAAAGCAACCTACTTGACTAATGTTTGCAGACTAAATATAAAATAATTGGGCGCCTACAAGCGAAAATCCCATCCTGAGGGGATCTGCCGCGCAAGTTAGTTTACGCCTCTCAAAGTTGCAATGGACAAGGTTGCTATTGAAAAGTAAAGTTGGAATCTACCGCACATCGCCGCTTGTTTTCGCTTCCAGTGGACGACCAGCCTTATAAGAATGCCTTCACAAAAAAACCTTGTGGCTTTCGCGCGCCCTATAGTAAAGGCGTCACATATATTGCGGCCCGGGCGCTGACATCCACATTGTTCTATGTGGCCATTGGCCAGAAAAGTGTGACGACCGCTGGGCTAGTGTCTTATTTCAAATTAAAAAATAAATATGCGGTTTTCAACAAACTGATCTACAAGCGCAAACTTTAAGTGAATGCGTATATATTCAATCAATCCATTTAGTTGCTTATTTGGCGGTAAAGCGCTCCAAACTTAACATTTTTTTTTTAACATTTCACCCCGAAGTTTTTATACGTAAACTGAGAAGCAATTGAATATCTTGCTTATCTGAAGCCCAGAGTAGCTGGAACGCGATAGCGATACGCCTGTGATCGTACTAAGAAAACACTTGATGCACTGCTATTCATATGACAAAGATAGCGTATTATTTTTTTGTCTTTTTTTGACACGCTGTAATAATGCTTATATAATCAGTGCCTATTATTAAAGGAAGGGGATAGGTTCTCCTTTTTATTGCGAATGTTGAAGTTTATTACAAAAAGAATGAAATATTATGCCAATTTTTAAAATTTCCAACGCTAGAATTTTTGTTCGGTTAATGATTCTAGGAAAAGCAATGCTGGAAAGCACTGCTTTTTTTGCTTCCATGGACCGCACGCTACGGGTAAATATTTTGCGTGGGATCGCTTTCTTAAAATTCAATACCTAACGATACTTTACAAAGTAAATAAAATGATAATACGCAAAAAGTAAACACACCTCTTAAATCAATACTGCCGAGAAAAAAAATATATATCCTAGAAATATTAAGTGTTAGTTTAATTGTAGTGAGTGGAGTGGAGTATTTTATCAAACCTAGCAAAATAAGTATTAACTAATTATAACAAGATTTTGTCATAATTTAGAAATTTCATAAAGGTTATTATATATGCTTAATATTACTTACTTAACCCACACTTTTCTAGTAACACCATGACAGCCCTCTCATACCATTAACAGCGCTACCCGACCTCTCTACCCAATATGCATTTATTTGTTGCCGTAAAGCAAAATTTAGCAAAAATAATGTTACATTTTTAATATTAGTCAAACTAAGTTTAAAACCAACAACAAGAGAACATAAGTATATTGTAGTTTACAGTGTATCCCAAAATTCCCAAAATGCGTAATTATCTCACGAACTACTGGGACACTGTACGAAAAATTTTAGAGGGAAATTTTTATAGTTACTTTCCCAACCGGCGCCCATGCGCCGAGCGTCAACATCTATTTTAAGGTCGCTGAATAAGTAGAGGCGATTAAAAAAAAACAGTTATTTTATTAGTGAGGTATAGGCATAAAAGAACCTATATAATTTTGAATCACAACTTGTTTTTATCTGGGGTAAATTTTTAAATTTTATGTCACCTTGTGACCCTTGTGTATAAATTTTTTTATGCATAATTAACATAATTCTTTGCGATATTTGGAGCCTTAAGCTCACAAGAAACTAGCTTAAAAATGATCAAAATTGGTTTATTAGAATAT
The DNA here is from genome assembly GCA_019359885.1 of Listronotus oregonensis. Classification (NCBI taxonomy): domain Eukaryota; kingdom Metazoa; phylum Arthropoda; class Insecta; order Coleoptera; family Curculionidae; genus Listronotus; species Listronotus oregonensis. The sequence continues at coordinate 19,304 of JAHBCN010014822.1, forward strand.
ATCAATATCTTGCCAATTTAAACTTATAAAAATAGTTTTTTCAGAGAGCGCGCGAGGCCACCCCCACCACCGCCTATTGTGAATTTTATGGTTTTAAACATTTTTCTTTCGTTGTTTTATTTATTATTTTATTTACAAAATAATCTGAAAAAGAGAGCCTGGAAGGTATCTGATAAAACGAAGTCATTGGTGCAAAAATGGGCACCCTATTTATTGTTAAACTATTATGAACAAGGGTCAATTTGAACGGTTATTTCTCATGTGTTTTGGCTACCGATCTGAATAGATTACTTCAATATGCTTTTATGTCGATAAATATTTATCTGTAAAATTCCATAACATATATGGACACGGACACACGCTTCACATCATGGGATCCGTCAGGATGACTTTTAGTACAGGACACACAAAGATGACCATTAAAGAAGGAAAACAAAAAAAAAAGAAACTATTTAGGCTAAACCTCTAATAAATTAAATTTATATCATGTGAACTATTTCTTGACAGTATTTACCAAGAGTAGCAAGTAGACAGTACTTGCTACTCTTGGCAAAAAATTGGGTTATTGCTTTTTAAAATTTTCATGAGCAATATTAGAAACTATATAATTTTTTTATTTATTTTTGGTGTATCCTTCTTTTCACAATCTCAAAATATTTAAGTCTCGTGTGAACAAACTCCCTCTCACGACACTGAAGACACTCACGGTACGTTAGGGCATAGGGGATTATCCTTTATGCTGATTTTCTTTAAATGACTTGAAAAACGTCCAGAGATAAGTTTAAGACGACTAATAATGGCAATTATTCTCCTAGATGCGGGGTGTTTATAGCACAAATGCGTTTTTGGGATATTATCATGTATTTTGTAATAGAATATTTTGCTTTCGATACCGTAGTTACGGGGGTATTCTATTTCTCATGTTAATATAAGATTTGATAATGAGGCTTCTAATTACCCTGAAAAATATAAAGTGGTAGTATTTTTGGAACTTTATTCCTTAAGGGGTTAAAAGGGGTACGTAGGTCGCACCAAAAATTTCTGCAAACTATAAAAAATACAACTTATGTGCGAGCAAAAATTGCTTTATGATTTTTCAAAATATTCTGCTTTAAACTCAACACATTTATTTATTTAATAATACCGATCGGTAAAACTTAAATGCCATTGTTACTGGGTCACTTTTAAAAAGGTTTACAAACGCAGAAACAGTTTTATTTGGATTTGAGAAACGCTGACCACGCATTTTATCTTTACGTTTTGGGAACCAAAACGACTTATATGGTAATAAGCCGCAGCTGTAAGGTGGATGTTTCCATAATTTAACATTTAACTGATTTAAAAATTGATTTGTTTGCTGCGCCGTATCGGACGAAGCATTGTCGTGGTGCAAAACTATGTTTTCCATTACTGCGGGACTGTTTTACTTTAACTGGTCAGTTGGCAACACGCATTGAGCCCACTCGTGTTTTGATTTAGGCTCTAAAGGCTCCCACAGACTACGGTTATTTTCATCCATTCGTATCGCCGCGATACAGAACGGCGTGTAAAATATGCCAAAAACTGATGTCTGTGGGGCAAAACCGTCGTGCCGTATCGTCGAAAAAAAATTCTGCCGGCGCTTGATTTTTGGAACGACGGTTCGACTTGTGGCATTCCTACTGATAGATTGTAGGGATTTTATTTAAAATTGACGGATTTTTTTGCATAAGTGAAGCCAAGGGAACAGCGGCACATGTTCATACTTGTTATTTTTATTTAAAATGCTTCCTCTTCATGGCGTAACCGTAGAACGCACAAAACGGTTCAAATTACCTGTAATGTGTGGGCAAAACTGTTCGACGATTCAGCACGCCGTTCTGTATCGCCGCGATACGAATGGATGAAAATAACCGTAGTCTGTGGGGGCCTTAAGGCACAAATCCATGTATTGTCACCACTAGTGATGTCGTAGACAGCATTTAATCTACCATTATTGTATTTTATTAGAATTTTTATGCACCATTTAACGCATTGTGCTTTTTGTGCTTCGGTTTAATTATAGGAAATCCAAAGACAACAAATTTTTCTAACTTCAAGATGATGGTGCAAGATCTTTTTAATTGCAGTCATTCCAATTTTCAAGGTATCCCCAATAGTTACATGTTTGTCTTTTTTTATCATTTGTCAAATGGTAGCTATATTTTCTTCAGTGATAGAAGAAATTAGCCTCCCCTTACCCAAATCGTCACTTAAAGAAACTTGTTTAAACTTAAATTCGTTGACTGCTTGGGCACAGACCACTTTTTAAATTATAATAAATCATAGTGTACAAAATTTCCCCGTGTAAAATACATTTTAACGTTAACAGACAAATTCTAAAAATTAGCAATGACGAGTATCGACTTGCCAATTGCCTATGTCAGAACTTAATAGAATGTAGATTTTGTTCTTAGTCTACTTTGTGTCACAGGTGCCTTGAGAAATTTTCTGTGCTACATACGACAAAAAGCTTTTGTGTTACTAAGTATTTTTAGCATACGAAGCTACCTGTAAAATATATTAAATAAAGAAACTTACATTTTAGTATTTATTTTTACCTTAGGTAACATAAAAGTGTGTATATTTAAAGTGTATATATTTGCAAAATTTGCAAAATCTCGCGATAACGGGAAAATAACAAAACAGCTAAAATCAGGCG
>JAHBCN010014823.1:0-22050 GCA_019359885.1 Listronotus oregonensis
TCTGTTGTAACTGTCGCAAGGACATCTATTTAACAAGGCAGCAACTAGTCCAAAGGTCATCCATACTTAATTAGGATTAAATTGAATTTAAACTTTTGACATCCTGGTGAATAAAATATACTCTAGTTCTATTAGTACAGTAAACGAAGATGTGAACCTAAAAAACCCAGGGGGTCTTTTTTTTTTTTATTTGCAGGCATTAATGAAAAAATTTGAAAATTTTGGGGGTGGGAAAAATTTCCCAAAAAAGGCCTGAAAAGGGCCCTCAAGGCCCAAAATTCGTTTTTTTACTATTTTGGTCTTTATCCCCCGAAATATGAAATTTAAAGGAATTTGTGTTTAGACGAAAATAAAGGAGTTTTTAACTAAAAAAAAAATTTTTCCCATCACTTTTGTCAAAAATTTGATAGTTTTTGCGATAATGGGCCATAAACGCGCCGAGTATTTTGCACCTGCCCCATCTCAAAAGGGTTTAAGTACTTACACTTTGGGGAGGGGGGACAAATTTTTAAATAACTTCTAAAAATTTTTTTGGCATGATTCGAATTTTAAAAAAAAAAAAAGAACGTGTAGCTCTAATTTTTTTTTTTTTTTGTTTTTTTTTTGGGGTTTTGTTTTTTTTGGGATTTTTTTTTTGGTTAAAAAGGGGGTTCCAAAAAAAAAAACCCAAAAAAAAAAACCCCTTGAAAAAAAAAAAAAATTTAAAATTTTTTAAAACAGGTTCCTTCCCATGAATTTTTAAATCATAAAAAATATGTTTTTTTTCGTAGAAATTTTGAATTTGTCCCCCCCCTTTGGGAAAATTAAAATAGCTTAGAGCGTTTTCGAGATAGGGGGGGAACAAAAATACGAAGCGCGTTTATGGCCGGCTATCTAAAAAACTATCAAAAAAAAGGGGAAAAAAAATTTTTTTAAAATTTTTTTTGGGCATGAATTGGGAAGTACCCCGTTGTGGAGATATGGGGAAAAAAAAAAAAAAAATATTTCCCTTTAAAAAGGCCCCTTTTGGGCCCAATTTTTTTATCTAGTTTTTTAAGGGGTCAATCCCATTAATCCCCCTGCAAAAAAAAAATTGTGATAAATCTGATCTTGGTTTTTTGGGTTTCTTCAAACTTTAGGTACTGAACTATATTAAAATTTTTATTTTTCTGATACAAAGTTACCTTAAGTAATTTATTTTATTTTATGGTTTTTCTGTGTACCCATTTAAATAAGACAGAATTATTTTATTTAAAAAAATGATCATCAAGACTTAAAACAAGATGCCGCAAAAAGACATAAATACAATTTAAGATTTTTGTTACAGATTTTAAGCTTATGCTATTTTTTTAATATACAGGATTTTGCAGCTCACTTTTCGTATGCAGCTAATTAATTAATGTATTTAAAATGTTCTTATTTTGCAAACGTTATCTTTAACCTATGGTGCATTTTAGGAAAATAATTTTAGTTATACAGGGTGTCACAAAAAAGTGTGACGTCACGATGGTGCATTTTTGATTAAATGCTCCTTTTTTACATATTTAGGTATCTTTTGTGATTATCTACATTTCTCTAAAATTTTGATAACATCCGTTTAGTGATTTTAGGTAAATAAAATTAAACAAAAAAAACTGTTTTGCATCACTCAATTTAAAAATGGATTAACATATTAATAGTGCTTTATTAATAGAATCAAACGAGGAACTTATTAAGAAAGGTAATATCAGTCGCTTAGGCCAAGTTTGGTTAATTCGAACTGTACATAGTGTCCAATACTTAGTATAAAACGCTTTAAATTTTAAAGCACTTTATTCTTCCTATCTTCAATATGAGCCCCTATATATTTTTAGGTAGTTATATGCTGACCTAAAAAACAAACATTTTTCTAAATATCACCCTATCAAAATTCCTAACACATTAAAAGTTATTTGTTAAAAACTTATTTTGGCATCTATTTCAATAGTAATATTATTGAACAAACATGATGGTGGCTATAAAAACAATTAACTAACATTAGAGTTTCCTAATAACGTTAATTATTACCTAAAAATTCGTTAAGGTTACATAAATATTAGCCAAAAGATATTACAAAGTAAAAATTAGGTTTATTTAACATTAAAAGGAATTTCTTGAATTAATTAATTACTCGATTTTTTATAATACGTTAAAATACGGTTCTGTAAGTTTAATAAACTCAATGTCAATAAATTGTTTTTAATAGCCACCTATCATTTTTATTTAATGATATTACTATTAAAATAGATGCCAAAATGCATTTTAAACGAATAACTTTTAATGTGTTAGGAATTTCGATAGGGTTACATTTGGAAAAATGTGCCTCTAACGACATAAAAATATACAGGGGCCCATATTGAAGATAAAAAAAAGGTGTTTTAAAATTTAAAAAAAGTTTGGGCACCCAAAATTTTTGACACCCTGTACTTTTTTTAAACTTAGGGGGTTTTTAATTAAATTTTTCTCGTTTAATTTTATTAATCAAGCCCTACTGGTATTTTAATCAGATTTAAAGTGGTGCAAAACAGTTTTTTTATATATTTTTTTATAAAATCACTTAACCGATGTTAACAAAATTTTAGAGAAAGGTAGATAACCATAAAAGGTATCTAAATATGCAAAAAATTCAAATCATTTAATTTAAAAAAATGATCGTGACGACACACTTTTTGTGACACCCTGTATAACTAAAAATATTTTTCTGAAATGCACCGTAGGTAACAGGTATGTCTGCAAAATATAAAAATTTTAAATGTATTAATAGGTTACCTATATAAGGCGGGAGGTGAGCTGGAGGACCCTAGTTTTAAAACCCCTAAAATTTTTTTTTTTTTTTTTTTCTAGGTACACTCAAATAGATTTTTTTTACATCATAAAAACCCTTTGGAACTTGTAGTAGTTATATTGTAAAATGGCGAATTTTACAAGTTTAATTACGGTAGTATAGTTCCTACAAAATGCATTTATTATATTGTCTGGCCAAATTTCAGAAGGTGATTTCTCATTAAAAAATATATACTTTTTTTTTTAATATCGGTCCGGAAATGCTTAGTTTTTAAGATACGCGTTGAACTGCCATTATTTGATTTTTTTTTTAATTAGGCAACAAAAAATACAACTTTTTATATTTTTTCTATCTTGCTTTGTTTTCCACAAAAAAAAAACATATTTTGCAAAAAGATTATTTTTTTATTGATTTGGTCGTTACCAGATGAGACTCTAAAAATTACCTTATCTAATAGCCCAAGAGGCCTCGACGGCCAGACCTTTTATTTTTTCTTATAAAACCTGAAAGTTTTTCTGCGCATGCTCCTAACACAGGTAAGAACGATCAGCGACTATAAAACTTGGATAGTGGTTGCTTTGTTCGGTAACAGGTAACAAAGGTGTTTAAAATGGTACCTCAAATTATTTAGAGTATGAAACTCAGTTTTTTATATTTTCTTCGAAATAATATTAGAACTGACGTCATCCATTACCAGACACCCCTAAAATGTAAAAAATATCATAACACTTTCGTTATAGTATTAAAAACAGTTATTTTCCTAATAAGTACGCAAAGTGAATATCACTTTGCGCACTCATTAGGAAAGCACGCCAAAGCAGTTAGACGAACGACGCGAAGCTGAGTTCGGATAAGCTTTAAGTGCGGAAAAGTCACTTTGCGCAAGTATTGGGAACAATACTTTTTCTACTTGCGAATACTTTTTCTACGAGCGTTTTATTAAAGAATATGATTATTAGAAATATACGAATATTTCAGTAAAAATTAAAAATCCAAAGTAAATAATTAAATTTTTGTTTTAACTGATTATACAAGAAAAAAAAATAATATTATTAACAATATCAATGTTAAAAGTACAATTAGCTGCATGTTGAAGATTTATGGCCGATTTCAAATGATTTCTTAGGAACGTCAATGATGGTTCGCTGCACGATGTTAAGACGAAATCTTGTGTTTTAGCCATAGATAACCTAACTTTAGATATATAATGACTAATCACATTTATGGCAAGTTTACGACCTCACGCACTAAACAAACGATGGTGTCATTAAGCATGCGTATTTAAAAAGCAGGACCAGTTCCGCACTTAGACATTTGTATGGCATTAATTAATTTATATTTATAAAATATTTTTTATATATTTAGATACTAAATTCTTTTATTTTGCATTTCTATACATATATAAATTATGTTAGGTAAATAATATAAACCATGAGTTAACGAAATTAATATTGCAAAATATAAATAGAAAAATAGGGGCTAATAAAAGATAGGGTTAATTTCAAGACCCAGTTTTTGTACCTTAAAATGGTTTGGAAACTGTTAGAATTTATTAAACAGCGTAACTGTCGACTTTACACGGTTTTATGTCAGTTCAAAAACGACAAGAAAGTTTGAACGCTTTCTATATATTTAAAGGGTTTTGCTTGGCAGGGATCAGTAAGGGATGCAATAAACAGTTTTTGCGAGTTTGGAACAGACTTATAAACAAAAGGGTAACAAATAACATTAACTCTTTTCCTGCTTACACTTATGTTTTCGATAGCGATATAAGGATATTCTAAACATCTTAAATGTATTTATACAAAACGAGCATTTATTTACTAGAAGCAGCCTTGCCGTTTGGCAGTGCGAAAGAGAAAAAGAGATCATAGAGGATAAACCTTTCTCCGTGGCTCCAACCATAGTGCCGATAGATTGACGCGGAGAGACCGACAAATCAGCACACGCAGAGCAGGGTATATATATATATATATATATATATATATATATATATATATATATATATATATATATATATATATATATATATATATATATATATATATATATATATATATATATATATATATATATATATATATATATATATATATATATATATTCTTTTCACCGACCAACGTTGGAGAAAAAGGTTATACCGCTATTCTTTCTTTCTTGCACAAATGATCGTTTTCAAGCGGCAAGAGTGCCTCTAGAAGGTATATGCTCCAAGAGACTCGCGAAATGTTGTAATCATACTCACTGACTTTTTAGATTAATACAATACAATTTTGTTCAGATTTTTTAATCCAGAAATAAATAATTATAGATAATTTTATTTTCAATTATGATGCTGTTACATAACATAACAAAATGTTAATTCTTAGATAAGCCACAAGAGAGTCATGTTCAGTCGTATTTCGCAATTTTTATTATTATTAACTACAACGCATCAGTTGTGAACCAGTACAAAAAATTTGTGGCTTTCCATAGCTGTAACATTCAGAAGAACTAGAGGAATTTAAGGAGCTGACAATGGATAATATGTTTATTTTTGATTAAGAATAACATCTAAACAAACCAATGTGTTTCACTGGTTCAAAAACCAGTAATCATGGTTTTTAACCAGTGTAATATATATTTTGTTTGATCATCAATTGACGAAGTACGGAACTGGCCGGCGACGAGATTTGGAAATAAAATCGATCTGCTAGTCCGTTCTACGCTGCGTTAGGACCTAAGAGATGACTAGAGCCACGGCGCACGGGCATTTTTTCGCCCATAAAATCTCACTTTTGAACCGCGCATCTGATACCCTTTACCGGTCCATATTGAGGTGGTCAGTGGTTTTAGCGTTGAACTACGTCTGTGGAACAGGACATTTCATCTGGCTTCTTGAGAGTTTTGGCTTGTTACCAGTTTAAATTTTTGTTTACTTAACCTCTGTTGATTCTTCAATGTATCCCTCGGCTACCGTTGTCGATTTCCAACCGCCCTACTACTTTATATTCTTTTTCGGAATTTGCAAGTAACGTTGCAGAATATCGCCGGAAGCTGTGGCCTGTATATAGCTCTGGATTTAGCAACTTTAAAAATCTCAGAAGGCATCTTCCAAATGTATTGATCCCAACGCATTGTTGTGTGCAAATTTCCCTTTTGAAATATACGAAAAACCGTTGATGTGTTGTCGGTGGCCCCGTATTGCTGAAAGCAATATAGAAAAAATTTCTGTCGTTGATCTCTTCAGACGGGACGAAATCTTGAGGTATAGTTTTTGCGTCTGGAATCTTCACAACAATTAGGTTGCCTTTGTCCTCGATGTCGGATGAAGAAAATTGATATGGGATATTTACTAAGCGCCAAATGTATCTAAAATTCAATAAAGCACAATAAAATAATATGTAGAACCCGTTTTTTAAATATTATTTCATCCAGCAGGTATTATTACATTAAAAAATTGACCATAAATACGGCAAAACGCCCTGTATCTCCGAGACGAATCAAGTTAGCCGCAATCTGTTTATACCGTTGGAGTTGTTTCGAAAATCAAATTTAAGAACGTGATATCAGAGTTTCTCCATCACTTGTAGTTTTCCCAAAAACATAAAAATCCATCGAAAATGCTCCACTCTGTGCATTAAAATAATTTATTATTTTTTAATAATAAATTAATATGTAAAAGGAATAAAACTTCTGTTATAGGTATAAAATTTTTATATTAAATGCTGTCCAGCGCTTTCGTAAAGTTTAATTTGTTAATTAATTTATCTATTGTATCTGGATTATAACCATTATTATGGGCAATTTGTTTAATAGTGTTAAATTTAATTTTTTATTTTTATCTGACAAAAAAAGTGCCTAAGCTCTGTGGATGTAACTGTAAAAAGTTAACATTTTATATGAGTAAGGATGATTAGAATCTTCTGGGATGACATGATCTGTCTGGGTTGGTTTTCTATAAACTTGATATTCTAGTGTGTTATTGAGTTTCGTTAATAAGATCGTTCTGATCAAGAAAATCAGTTTTTGAATTGTCCAAAAATATTTCAGCTACAAGTGGTGACAAACCCATAACTAATTCCATTTTCTGCCTATACTATACATAGAGTTATTAAAGAAAAAAAAATCTTGTTTAAGGCACAGCCTTAGTAAAGTAATAATATCTGTGTGTATCTTAGCTTGTATGTAAATATTTAATTATAAATTGAAAACAGGAGGAATTGTTTCCTCTTTAGAAATTGATACAAAGAGGTTAGAAATGTTAAATGACACCATAAGAAAATTTTTGTTTTGGTTGTTAAAATGTTTAAGCTATTTAGTAAGGTCTGGTGTATTTAGAAAAAAAAAAAATAGGTTTAAAATCAGTTAAATCTTTAATTACATTAATAAAGAATGCAAGAGATTTTGGAAACAGGTGTATTGCAAAAGAAGACGACTGGTCTAATAGGAGTACCTATCTTATGAATTTTCGGAAGTGCATAAAGTTTACGCATAGAAGGGTTAGTCAAATTCATAATATAACTAAAATATTGTTTCGTTTCCTTGAAGGTGTTAGACAATGTAATGGTTTCAAAAACACTAGAATCTTGGACTTCCATTGTCTTTATTTGTTAATTGTTACACAACTTTCCCGGTTAGTGATGTATCTCAACCGTTTTCAAGTGATAACTAAAACTATTCCCAAAAGCTACGACTTATATACTATCCCTTGTTCACCAAACTTGACCGACTATTCACGGTTCGCAACGGCTGCCAGATGTTCGAAATAAAAATGCTAGGCTTGCTAAATACATGTTTGTTTTTAAAATTATTACAGCTTCTTTGGTTTCTTTTCTTCCAGTGGGTTTCTTTTTTTATTGTTTACTTGTATCCGCGCATATTTTAAAAGTAATATTAGTGGCATTAACAATTCCATAAAGGGAATTATTAGTAAGAGCTACGAAATTATTATCAAGCAAAGAATTTTCCACCTTTTGTCCATAGGTTGTGCTATTCACGATAACCAGACTATTACCTATATGGGCCTTACTCACTGTTAAATTATTTTCTTTAATTTTCTTTAATTAGATTTTAAAATTATGAAAGTTTTGCAAAAACCTCCTTCCTTATTTTTATTTTTAAATTTGGATTTTTTTTTAAATTTTTAAAAATTATCGTAAAACATTGGTTTTTAAGATTTGTTTTTAAGTCCAAGTCATTACTTATACACTTAATTGCGACATCAATTTTAATAGAAAATTCTTTTAGTTTTTCTTTAGACTTGAAAATAAGGTTCTTTTTTTTTCTTGTGTCAACCTATCCGCAGACGCGATACTTTCTAATAATAAATTTACGGCTTAAAAACGAAAAATTTCAAAAGCAAATAGAGAAGCTTAAGGCAGGTTCAAGGTGGTTGGAAACAAAATGCATTTAAGCAAATAGAGAAGCTTAAAGCAGTTTTACTAAATTGAAGGTGGTTGGAAACAAAATGCATTATAATCTTTATAATTAGGGTAAAGTCGAAAAAAACTTTATTAATTTAAGTTTTTTAAATAAAAATAAGCAATAAAATATTGTTAATTTTAGTGTATTTGTTTAATATGTGACCAATCAGTGTATGTTCCCATTTGATGGTAATTAGTTTAAAGAAGGACTGACTTTAAGGTAAGTGTTCATATTGAGGTTAGTCCACTTGGAGGCCTCATAACTTAAAAAACCAGAGGTTTCTGAAAAAAAAATGATTTAAGATTCGTGATCAGCGCTCCCAAAAACCCCTGTATAAAACATCGAAATTCAGTGATAAGTAATTTTCTTAACCTCTGAGATTTAAAGAAAAAATTCTTATTAATTTATTTATAAAATTAAAAAAAAAATTTTTATGACTTATTATATTATTTTTTAAAAAAAAAAAATAATGCAAATTATGGCTTAATTCCTTTTAGCTAAATTTAACAACCTAACCTAGTAATTTTCTAGAGAAAACTTCTTTTTAAACCTTTTTTATATCATCTTATTATAGGTTGGTCAAAGCAGATTTATGGCAGTTCTTATATAAAACGCCAAACAGCTACGATTTCTGCGTATCATTTAAGTAAGAAAAATATTTTTTAAGCTTTTATGACTTTATATATAATAAAATAAATATTTTTTATATATAATATATATATATATTATATATATATATATATATATATATATATATATATATATATATATATATATATATATATATATATATATATATATATATATATATATATATATAATATATATATATATATATATATATATATATATATATATATATATATATATATATATATATATATATAATAATATTATATATATCGATATATGAATATGTAAATTTTGATATATATAATATTATAATAATTATTTTAGAAAAAAATGCTAATTAGGATTTTTTTTGAAGAGCACAATAAGTTCACCCAAAATTAAAATTTGAGCTTTTTTCAACCAACCAGTAAAGAGTAAACTGCTTAAATACTTCTGCAACGTAGTATCTCATTATGCACCCTGTACTCTAGAAATCAATAATAAAAACACCATATCGATTTATCAGTGACAATTTTGATCATTAATTTATAATGTCATTGCCAAAACTGAACAATTTTATACGGGAATTTCAAAAAGAATCCTCGCATTTCATTTTAGTTTACAGCTAATTCCAACACATGCACTCACAGTTACGCAAGACAATAAAACAAATTTGTCTACATTTAGAAATCAATTTATGACGAAAATATCAGGATTTAATCAAATGCTCAAATATTCCTTCATTAACTGCCAGACAATAACCCAAACGATTATAAAACTCATTTCTTGCGTTGGCTAGTTGGTACATCGATATTCTGGCACATTCAGCGGAAATAGCATTCCTTAGCTGGTCTAAATTTTCATATTTTTTATTGGTATAAAGCTTAGTTTTTAAATGTCCCCATAGAAAAAAATCGTTTGGCGAAAGATCCGGAGACCTGGCTGGCCAAGATATTGCGTAGTTCGGGCCTATAATGTCGTTATTAAATGCGTTGTTCAAGTATTCGCGCACAGCTCTGGTACTGTGTGCTGGGCAGTCATCCATTTGATACCAAATCTCTTGATTTTCACGAGCAAGGTTGTTCAAAGCAGGCAAAATTTGTTCCTCTAAAAGTTCCAGAAAATACTCCTCATTCAAATTTCGGTCAAGGAAAAATGGTCCAAGGATATTGTGGCCGAAAATTCCCGCCAAAACATTAATGTTTTGTGGATATTGAGTCCTTGTCTCAACAAATCGATTTTGGTTTTCGTTACTCCAGTACCGGCGATTTTGAATGATGGGTTCGTTGTTCAATGTAAAAGTGCATTCGTCAGTAAAGCAAATATTTTGTAAAAAATCTCTGTCAGTGTTTGTCCTCTCCATCATCTCAAAGCAAAATTCCTGCCGTCGTATTTCGTCTCCGTCTCTTAATTCTTGGTGTCTTTCGTACTTGTAAGCGTGGTATTTACATCTCGTTAAAATTCGAGATATTGTGGTGTGGTCTTGTCCAGTAATGTCCTCCAGTTGTCTCGTGCTAATGTTTCCTTCGGCCTCCTCTACACAAAGTATCGCGTCTAAATCCCTCTCGTTTTGTACAATTTGTCTCTGATTTTCACGTCGATTTTCTTCACATTTGCAATTATTGATTACTGTGCCTGTAGTTTCAAATTTTTTATCGTCCGTTCTATTGTCGATTTACTTGGTATTGGCCTTTTGGGAAAATAGGCTGCAAACATGTCCGCTACTCTTCGATAACTATTTCCCTGATAAAACCATTTTATAATAGTGATTTTTTCTTGATTTGAGTAGTTCATTATTTAAAAATGATGTGACATTGATCTGACAACTTGGGAGTAAGAGGTTAAATAATTTTTCTGGTATTTTATTATAAACTTCTAATAATACAGGGCGCGTAAGAAGATAGGAGATTCGTAACTTATTTTAGCATTTATCTCTTAGCTGGCGGACCGAAAGCTAAAATTTGTACACAACTTTTCGTGCTCTTTAAAAAATCCTAATAATATTTTTTTCTAAAATAATTAGGGGAGCCAATATTGGACCACTTCAAAATTTACATGGGATTCCCTATGTCCCGCTCGACGGAGCAACACCCGGTATATATATAACAAACAATAAAACATTAGTCAGGTTGTTTGCCTAAAAAATAAAAAAATATATAATATTTCAAATTACATAGAAAAGCAATCGCCGAAAAAAATGTTTTGACTAACTTGAGGTTAATTGGCTCAACCCTTAACGCGCGAGCCTAGAGCTAATATGAAGTAACTTGATGTCAAGAAGCTATATAGCAATAGAACATAATAAAGTAATGAACACTGTCAAACTATTATTGCCATTAAAATTAATATTCTATAATAAAAAATAGCACTTCTTTTATCTTCTTTCCAAACTCACATCTAAGAATAAAATCTTTGCGGCTTTTACTAACTCGCCTTACCGTAGTGTTAAATTAACCTACTTATAAATGAAAAGAGTTTTTATTTATTCCTTTCTATAAATTAAATGAAGCATTTCAAAACCCAACAAAACCTCGTATAATAAGAAAGTAACAATAGAAAAGGTTGGTATGGAACTTTTTTTAATTTGGTAAGTGTTTCTTAGTAAAACTTTTTTGGTGTTTCCTTTTACAATACATTATTTTAACAAGGTCGAAAAACAGTCAGGAAGTTCTTGGAAACTTTATAATTTACCGCATTGTTTTATGCTTACAAGTCAGATAAAAAGAATTAAAAAAATAATTGCAGTTAATATATTTTTCAAGGGCTGTTTTTAAGTAAGTTAGCATAAACATATTATTTAAACTATATTGTCACACTTGGAAAATTCTCTTAAAAAAACACTTAGTTAAATCATGCTAAAATTAAAATTAAAAAAAAACAAACAAAAGCTAATACATAAAATAATGTAAAACCACATTTTATGCTCTATTAAAGTGTAAAAAATATATAATATAGTCTTCTTAACCATTTCTTTTAAAATTTAATCAAAAACATATTTGAAGGTTTCTTTACAAAAATTATAAAAAGTTAGCATATTGTATTTCCCCTTATTTTATTTTATCGACCCGAAAACCATTAAAGATAAATGCTATTCATATAAATATTGACAAAATCATCTGTTTATCGAAAAGGTGCAATTTATGTAAAAATTAACTTTTTGCCAGTTTATACAATAAAAAATGGTGGTAATTTTTTTTAGCAGAAGGCATAAATTTTGACAACTTAAAGGGTTATCCCTATCAATATAAAAAGAATCTAAACACCCTGTAACATGGCGGCTTACTTAATCTACTTTTTTTAACTTAGCACTTACAGACTTGGTCACTTTATCTTGATACACATTACAAAATCCAATTAATTTTTAAACAAAGTCGATATACTACAAGAATAAGTGATAAGTATTACCAAAATGCTACAGTATTTTGTAAAATTGTTAAATGCAGTTGATAATAATAAAAAAAAAGAAAAGCTTATTTACCCATCCTATGGGTATAGTAATATTTACAGTGATACCCAATGATTCTTTATGACATTATCTGCAAGAACAACTTAAAATAACAAACTTTATTAACAGTCCAGTAAATAAAGGGACAAACCGGTAAATAAATTTGTAAATCTGGCGCAAAAAAAAGTTTATCAACATTAACAGGTGGGAAAGGGCTCAAACGGCCCGTCAATGCCCGAAAAATGGGTTTCCCGCTAGTATCTGCCGAAATATGCGAACTGAAAGATTTTTGTTTAGACAAATATTGAAGATCGCCTTGTAGACTACAAAAATGATTCCTATAATTTTTTTTCAAAAAATCAATAGTTTTTGAGATAGCGGGACCCAAAAATCCCCTTATTCCAGCTGCCGCCCTACCGCTAGAATGCCGCTACTTTCATGGATTCACTTATTAGCGGGCGGACGAATTGTTTTCTTACTCGGGCAATAATGTACATTACATACCTATCATTGCATACGAGTTTAAGTCCTTTCTGATTTTTCTAGAATATTAAAAAAAGCGAACAAAGTTTTTTTACAATATTTTGAGAGTATCTCATCAATTTGTTGATATTTTTTGAAAAAATGGTTTGTTATTAACATTTCTTTTTATAATGAGACCTTAGCAAGGGTTCAATGATCCCAGAAAAATTCCTTCACAATCTTTCTTGCGTTTTGATAAAAAAATGTTTTGTCCATTTGTATTTTTTAGTTAGAAACTACTACTACCACATCCTATAATGTGGAATATTATGGTTTTTGACGGCCGTTTTTGCGAAAAATATTGGTGTTGCGAAAAAAATGGTAAGGACCATTTTTTTAGATTTCGAGGTGATCTTTATTTTTTGTCTAAACAAAAATACTTTTATTCGTATATTTTGGCAGATATTCGCGGGAAACTCATATTTGGGACTTTGGGGTGCCATTTTCAGCGGGTTCCCACGTCGGAATCGTGATAAACTTTTTCTCGCTCGAAAGCATCCGCGAAGATCTAAGAATTGTGCCATAAATAAAAACTGTACAGATTTATTTACAGCTTTGAGTACTTTCAGGTCTTTCGTTACTGAACTATAATAAAATAAAACAAACAAAAATATAGCATAGCAAATTAAATTTAAAAAAAATAGGTCCACATTTACTAATTTAATACTTTAAAAAAGCTAAATATCACTTTTTGTGTTTTACCCTGCAAAATTTTATAACTAAAATTATATAAGTCGTATTGCAATTAAGAACAAAATCTATTATTTCTTTCATTTTACGACACCTTCTTTCATTGCAGCTTGGAAAAATTTAAAAATATGTCTCTTTTATAAAAAAATTTTGGCACAGTGTTTATATTCTGTTAGGTTTTTCTATGGTTTCCTTTATTTTAAGGATAAGCAAAAATTAAATTTCTTTTTTGTTGACCTCTGTTAAGATCATTTCTTTGTGATATTTATTTTTTTAAGACAGCTCAGGAAGGCTTTATGAAGCCCAAATACAAGGTACCGTGGGTGCCGGGCTTGTAGATGTTAAACCCATTTTCCCTCGTTTCGTCAACGTGGTCAAAATACTGCTGGTTGTTGACCATTTGGTGAATTAATACCAGAGAAATAGAAGGGAGAAAGCGCTTCGACCACTGCGCATCAATTTTACGAGGACGGCATGGACCGCCGGTTTTGCTTCTACTTGTCAAATCAAAATTGACTTTTGTTTTGTTTTCTTTGTTGTTCTCATGGAAAAAAAAGGGTTGTCGTATGAACAAGAGTTTTCGTAAATGTTTTGTTTATTTTTGGATTAGATTTGGCAGTATCTTTCGTTTTATTTTTGTTAAGTGTCCCATTTATAATGCTCTAATTTAGTTTAATGAACTATGTCTTGCTGCGTGAGAGGGTGTTCCAATTCTAAAAGATATAGTGCAGCAAAAAGATATTTTCGTTTGTAAGTCCCCCATTTTATATAGTGAAAATATTTTATTGGGTAAATAAAAACCTAAAAAAATTTAAAATTAAAATATTTTAAATTTGAAATTTTATAAGATAACTTCCTTTATAATAGTTTAGGTCTCTTGATTTTGCATTTTTTGCAGGCGAAACAAAATTTACATGTAATATTTTAATTTTAGATTCCCAAAAAAGAGGAAGTTTGGTTAAAAAATGGAAAAAGTATATCAAATGAAAAATTTGGGTAGCTAAGCAATACATTTGTTTAAAACAGTTCCTGGATAGTGAACATATTGGATGGCATTTCCCCCCAAGCACCCACCAATTATCACCAATTCCATGGCGAAACACCATACCAAAACTATTAAAGGGAAGAAAAAGAAATAAGTTAACCAAGTTGATTCCATTTAAGGGTCAATAAAACCTGTTAATAAAAATATCTTGTTTTATTTTTAACCCAATAGTTTAAGCAAACTAACCTACCGGTTAAGTGTAAGAATGTCACTTTTCTATTCCTCCGAGGGAGAGTGTGAACTTGCCCATGATTGTGTCTATATAACCCCTATTATGGTATCTTAGTATTGGCAATTGCCATATATTAATCATTCAAATTGCAGCAGCCTAAATATAAACTAATTTAAATAATTTGTTTAATTAGAAATGTGTGTGTGATCTACAATATTTAAACATCAAAAAAATTATCTTAAATTATACAATACAATAAGATTAGTTTAACAGGAAACAGAAATTTATGTTTAGAATTTTTACAATATTAATTGTCAAAGTATTGAAAAAGGTATCATGAAAAGATATGTGAATGGCAGCTGACCTGAGCATTGTTTAAAATGGTATAGGTAAACAAAACGAGTGGCATAAGTTAAGAGGTTAGTTTTCATAAAGTGCATATAAAAATTAATATATAGCATGTATTTTTTTTAAATATATAGGACCTTCCTTTTATAATTTTCATAGTAAAAAAAAAAATGATCACCTGCTTAAGATGATATATGATTATAGATAGGTATTAAAAAACCCCTTTTTTATAAAATAAAGGTGTTCAATTGGGCCAACCCCCATGTATTACCCAGTGTCATTTCTTAAAGTAAATTTACTTTTTAATGCAAAAAAACATTTGAAAATAAAATACAGTGTATAAATAAAAAACCAAATTATGAAATACACCTTCGAAAAGGGATACTTACATTAAAAAGTGTGAATACTGTACAAAAATTTTTTGAATAACAGAGGCCTTTATTTGACTTTTAAAGAATCCATTAAAAAGATAGGTTTTTTAGAGTTCTAAAGACAGCACTGCAGTTATTGGGTAAAATTTTTAAAGCTTTTTTGGGTAAACAAGTTGGTATTTCGATTTTAGCATTTCCATTTATCGTTTCTGCCAAGTCACCTGGATCTTCTTGCCCTTTTCATTAAAAAATTGTAATATATATTATATGCATATTTATAACGTATTCTGCTTTCTTTATCCTTACTAAAAAATTCAAAAACACATTATGTAGGATATTTCAATATTCTGAGCTTTTTACCAAAAAAAAATCTTCTAACCCATAAATATTTTTGAATTCATACAAATTATTCACCTGCATAGTATACTGTTTAATAGTGGTACGTGTTTTCATCTTAAAATTTTAATTTTATTCATAAAACGTAATATTATTAATCCAAAAAAAACAGGGGAACCTCGTTGATCCAAACCCCTTTTTAAATTTAAATTTTTTTTACAAACAAGATTGAGAAGATTATGACATGACAGACCAAAAAGATGACAAATGACAAGCGAAAAAACAACCCTGGCGGCGCCCTATATTAGACTTTTCGCGCAGATTGAAGCGCTTTCTCCTCTTCTCTATTTCTCTGATTAATACCCACACTTTTGATTTCAATAATTAATCATTTTCTAATGTAATTTTGGTAATAAATAAAAATAACTGACAGGTCAAAATAATTTATAGATTGTTATAAGGAATTAAAAAAAAATTAAAAACATAAATTTAAAGATAGAACAGGAATTAATTTACCAAATGGCCAACACTAGCCGTCGCGGTAATGCCACTACGGATGTTATACTCGTACAAATAACTTTTACCACTGAACTTCTCCCCATTGACGCCTGAGTTATGTTATCCAGGAGGGAAAATTTAGGAATAAAAAAAACAATCTTTTTGGATTTCCCTTTGTCGTTTGCAAACCCTTTTTCCCCACTGTAGAATGCTGCAAGGCTTTTGATTGTTGCTTTAATCTTATTTTTTTCGTATTTACGTGAAGCATTGTATTAAAATAATAACACATTCTTAAATTAAAAAAAAAAAAAATATTTTACTGAATGCAGGTTCAAATAATCTACCCTGAACAAACACGGAGGCTGGAAGTATTCGTCTGTCGCCGAGAAGTTCGTAGAAGATTTAATTTTTAATAAAATTGACGTGTTTTACCCTATCCGAAGTAATAAAGAGCTTTAACACGTTAGCAATGAAAATATTTTCGACACTGCATACACAACTGCGTACAGTGCATTGGGAAATACAGGATATAAACATTTTAACAAGCGTCTTTGTTGATTGCCGGCATCAACATTATTTACGATTCCGATAATTGTACAATTAGTATTAATTGTAAAGCATTAACCTACATAAATATCTATCAAATTAATAATAATTGTCAATTATTGTATTGGGAATTTGCAGTAGTAGTTTACCAAATTTCTTTTTTTTAATTTAAATGCTATATGTCCATCGGCAAAAATTGCCTGCCTCTTCTGTTTTCAAACGTGGTATATAATAAGCAATTTTTTGTCCTTGATACATAAACTACTATTTCTAAAACGAATTAAGTATTTAAAAATAAATATCTTTCTTTGAGACGTTTACAGAGTAACATGACATTTAATATGTCACGATTAAAATTAGTTTATACACGTTCTTAAATTAAAAAAATATATATATTTCCCAAAACTAAACTTTTTTATGAGGTTTATGAAACCTAAATAATTAATTTACAAAATCAAATAGTTTTTGTAAAAATGCCAAGTTTTTATTACCATCATGAGACCACACTTTTATTCTGATCGGTTTTTCCGTTTTGACTATCGAGTTCGGTTACAAGCGAAAATAATTCCGTAATGTCAAAAGTGATAAGTGGTTGGCTCCCCAGCAATTTACTGCTGGGGTGTAGTGTAAAATAAGTGATTTTGTGGGATGCATTTTAAAAATATATGTTTTTTACTTTTAAATAAATTTAATTTTAGCTTGAAATAACATGACCCGAAGTTGACCTTGTTAGGTTTACCTTCAAATTTCGATTTAGCGATATTAAAAATCTATATATCCACTACTTAAAATGCAAAACAAACTTTTTTAAATTGACTGGGACCCATTGTTTATTCATTTTGTGCGGGTTTCTTTGTTAATTTAACAGGTGTACCGTATGTATATCAGACCGCCTTTGTAAATTGTTCTAGAATATATTTTATTTAAAAGTAAAAACATATATTTTTAAAATGCATCCCACAAAATCACTTATTTTACACTACACCTACCAAATTCGAAATACGTAAATAGCAGTAAATTGCTGCGGAGCCAACCACTTATCACTTTTGACAGTACGGAATTATTTTCGCTTGTAACCGAATTCGATAGTCAGATCGGAAAAACCGATCAGAATAAAATGTTACACCGCAAAAATGTGCCTTGATTTAGTGTATGGTTTCATGATGGTAAAATATAACGTGGCATTTTCACAAAAACTATTTGATTTTGTAAATTAATTATTTAGGTTTCATAAACCTCATAGAAAAGTTTAGTTTTGGGAAATATATTTTCAAATTAAAGAACGTGTGAAAGCTAATTTTAATCGTGACATATTAAATGTTATTGTTACTCTGTAAACGTCCTAAAAAAATATTTATGTTTAAATAATTCGTTTTAGAAATAGTAGTTTAGGTATCAAGGACAAAAAAATTGATTATTATATACCACGTTAGAAAACAGACAAGGCAGGCAATTTTTTCCAATGGACATATAACATTTAAATTAAAAAAAATGGTAAACTACGACTGCTAATTCCCAATACAATAATTGACAATTATTATTACTTTGATAGATATTTATGTAGGTTAATGCTTAACAATTAATACTAATTGTACAATTATCGGAATCGTAAATAATGTTGATGCCGGCAATCAACAAAGACGCTTGTTAAAATGTTTATTTCCTGTATTTCCCAATGCACTGTACGCAGTTGTGTATGCAGTGTCGAAAATATTTTCATTGCTAACGTGTTAAAGCTCTATATTACTTCGGATAGGGTAAAACACGTCAATTTTATTAAAAATTAAATATTCTACGAACTTCTCGGCGACAGACGAATACTCCCAGCCTCCGTGTTTGTTCAGCGATAGATTATTTGCACCTGCATTCAGTAAAATGTTTTTTTAATTTTAAGAATGTTTTATTATTTTAATACAATGCTTCACATAAAATACAACAAGAGACAAAAAATAAGATTAAAGCAACAATCAAAAGCCTTGCAGCATTTTACAGTTGGGGAAAAGGGTTTGCAAACGAAAAATGTTACAATCCAAAAAGATTGCATTTTTATTCCTAAATAGTAAACAAAGTGTGCCGTTGGCTGGGGTACGGAATTCACATTAAACTGTAGGTCCCTCCTGGATGACATAACTCAGGCGTCAATGGGAGAAGTTCAGTGGTAGAAGTTATTTGTACGAGTATAACATCCGTAGTGGCATTACCGCGACGGCTAGTGTTGGCCATTTGGTAAATTAATTCCTGTTCTATCTTTAAATTTATGTTTTTAATTTTTTTTAAATTCCTTATTACAATCTATAAATTATTTTGACCTGTCAGTTACTTTTATTTATTACCAAAATGACATTAGAAAATGATTAATTATTGAAATCAAAAGTGTGGGTATTAATTCACCAAATGGTCAACAACAAGCAGTATTTTGACCACGTTGACGAAACGAGGGAAAATGGGTTTAACATCTACAAGCCCGGCACCCACGGTACTTATTTGGGCTCTAAACCTTCCTGAGCTGTATAAATAAATATCACAAAGAAATAAGCTTAATAGAGGTCAACAAAAAATAAATTTATTTTGCTTATCCTAAATAAAGGAAACCATAGAAAAAACCAACAGAATAAAGACACTGTGCCAGAACTTTTTTATAAAAGAGACATATTTTTAAATTTTTCTAAGCTGCAATTAAAGAGGGTGTCGTAAAATGAAAGAAATAATAGGTATTGTTCTTAATTGCAATACGACTTATATAATTTTACTTATAAAATTTTGCAGGGTAAAACACAAAAAGTGATATTTAGCTCTTTTAAAGTTATAAATTAGTAAATGTGGGCCTGTTTTTTTAAATTTAATTTGCTATACTATTTTTTTTTGTTTTATTTTTTTATAGTCCAGTAACGGAAGACCTGAAAGTACTCAAAGCTGTAAATAAATCTTTACAGTTTTTATTTATGGCACAATTCTTAGATATTCGCGGATGCTTTCGAGCGAGAAAAAGTTTATCACGATTCCGACGTGGGAACCCGCTGAAAATGGCACCATAAAGTCCCAAAAATGAGTTTCCCGGGTATATCTGCCAAAATATACGATTAAAGTATTTTTGTTCTAGACAAAAAATAAAGATCACCTCGAAATCTACAAAAATGGTCCTCACCATTTTTTTCGCAACACCAATATTTTTCGCAAAAACGGCTGTCAAAAAATCCATAATATTCCACATTATAGGATGTGGTAGTAGTAGTTTCTAACTAAAAAATACAAATGGACACAACATTTTTTTATCAAAACACAAGAAAGATGTTAAAGGAATTTTTCTGGGATCATTGAACCCTTGCTAAGGTCTCATTATAAAAAGAAATGTTAATAACAAACCATTTTTTCAAAAAATATCAACAAATTGATAAGATACTCTCAAAATATTGTAAAAAAAAAATTTGATCCTTTTTTAATATTCTAGAAAAATCAGAAAACACTCAAACTCATATGCAATGATAGGTATGGGTTATCTCATTCCGATGAACTTTAAATGATTAAAAAATGTACATTATTGCCCAAGTAAGGAAACAATTCGTCCGCCCGCTTATAAGTGAATCCATGAAAGTAGCGGCATTCTAGCGGTAGAGCGGCAGCTGGAATGAGGGGATTGGTCCCGTCATCTCGAAAACTATCGATTTTTTGAAAAAAAAAATTATAGGAATCATTTTTGTAGTCTACAAGGCGATCTTCAATTTTGTCTAAACAAAAATCTTTCAATTCGCATATTTCGGCAGATACTAGCGGGAAACCCATTTTTCGGGCATTGACGGGCCATTTTTAGCCCTTTCCCACCTGTTAATGTTGAAAAACTTTTTTTTGCTCGAAAGCATCCCCAAAGACCTAACAATTGCGCCAGATTTACAAATTTATTTACAGCTTTGTCCCTTCATTTACTGGACTATTAATAAAGTTTGTTATTTTAAATTGTCCTTGCAGATAATGTCATAAAGAATCATTGGGTATCACTGTAAATATTACTTTGCCCATAGAATGGGTAAATAACCTTGTCTTTTTTATTATCATCAACTGCATTTAAAAATTGTACAAAATACTGTAGCAGTTTGGTAATACCACATAATTTTGTCGTATATTAACCTCGTTAAAAAATTAAGCGGAGTTTGCAATATGTATCAAGATAAAATGACCAAGTATGTAAGTGCTAGGTTAAAAAAGTAGATTAAGTAAGTCGTCACGTTACAGGGTGTTTAGATTTTTTTTTTTTTGATAGGGATAACCTTTTAAGTTGTCAAAATTTATGCCTTTGGCTAAAAAAATTACCACTATTTTTTATTGTATAAACTGGCAAAAAGTTAATTTTTACATAAATTGCACCTTTTCTATAAACAGATGATTTTGTCAATATTTATATAAATAGTATTTATCTTTAATACATTTTGGGTCGATAAAATAAAATAAGGGAAAATACAATATGCCTATTTTTTATAATTTTTGTAAGAAAACCTTCAAATAAGTTTTTGATTACATTTTAAAAGAAATGGTCAATAAGACAATATTATATATATTTTACACTTAAATAGGGCATAAAATGCGGTTTTACATTATTTTATGTATTAGCTCTTGTTTGTTTTTTTTTTATTTTTTTAATAATGGTTTTTTGTGCAAAAAAAATTTTTTTTCTAACTTACTTAAAAACAGCCCTTGAAAAATATATTTAAATGTTATATTTTTTATCTGACTTGTAAACATAAAACAATGCGGTAAATTATAAAGTTTCCAAGAACTTCCTGACTGTTTTTTGGCCTTGTTAAACTAATATATTGTAAAAGAAAACACCAAAAAAGTTTTACTAAGAAACACTTACCAAATTGAGTTCCATACCAACCTTTTCTATTGTTACTTTCTTATTATACGAGGTTTTGTTGGGTTTTGAAATGCTTCATTTAATTTATAGAAAGGAATAAATAAAAACTCTTTTTTTTTATAAGGGAGGTTAATTTAAAACTACGGGAAGGCGAGTTAGTAAAAGCCGCAAAGATTTTTTTTAGGTGGGTTTGGGAAAAAATAAAAGATGCTATTTTTTATTTTAAATATTAATTTTTTTCAATAATAGTTTGAAGTGCATTACTTTTAGTTCATTGCTATATAGCCGACATCAAATTACTTAATTACTCTAGGTCGCGCGTTAGGGGTTTAGCCCAAATTAACCCCAAGTTAGTAAAAATTTTTTCGGCGATTGTTTTCCATTAATTTAAATAATAATTTTTTTTAATTTTTAGGGAAACAACCTGA
>JAHBCN010014824.1:0-21978 GCA_019359885.1 Listronotus oregonensis
TTGATTTATAAGGGTTGCAATATTTTAAAATTGTATTCTAAAGCATAAAACAATCATTAATGAACTAATCCAAACCAAATTTTACCCATCTTAGGGTTTAAAATGTTATTCCATAAGTTTTGACAATTAGGGGTAGTTTTCACCCTTGAAAAACAAACAGCGCACATCACCATGAAATAGAATTTAAAGTAGAGGGTTAGAAGCGCCTAATTCCAAATTTTTATACAAATTGATGCAGGACACAAAAATTGCGAGGTTTTGCAATTTTTTAGCTTCATTTCCGGGACAATAATTATCTATCATCAAATCGTTTTAATACTGGTAAAGGTTGAGTTATGGTAGTTAAATATTTATTATACCGTAAACTGTTAAAATATTTTTTTCTACAATAAAAGCGTTATTAAATAATTTTAAAATGTAAAAATATTTTTTTTTGGAATTTCGTTATTAAGGGTCATGTTTAAGGGTTGAAACGTTAAAATATAATGTTAGATATAACTCACAACATAAAAATAGATTAATTCTACATATTTAGCCATGATTTTAATTTACATAAGGTCTATTTCTATGGTTTTTTAATTTTTTAGCATAAGGGGTGGTTTTTACCCCCTAAAAATAAAAAGCACACCCTAAGCATATATAAACTTTGATCTTAAGGGTAAAAAGCAACTTAATTCCAAATTTTCATAAAAATTGAAACTGTACAAAAAAAAATTTATAAGAGAAAGATAAATAAATAAGTCACAAACTAAACAGAGCTTTTGCTAAAATAATTTGATTTTATAATATAAAAAGTTTTTGCCATATGTATTTAAAAAAGAGGGTTAAATAAATGAAATAATCTTCTATGTTTAAAAAGGGAATTTATATAAGTAGGGGTGTGATTTAATCAGTCACCAAATTATTAAGTTTTTAGTTATCTTATAAATTGGTTTGTTTTCAAAATGATAGAGCGCTCACTAACTTTTTAAAGCCAAATCATTTGAAAACAATTATCTGTAAAGGTATGTGCAATCACCCAAAAACCAACCAAGAACTAACCAAAAATAGAATTTATGACCAAACAACAATATTTCATTACCAGAACTAACAAAAACTAGTCAGAATTAAGTGATACACAATGATTTTATAATATAATAGAAATTTCTTTAAGGTACAAAAAAAATATTTTTAAATATTCTCCTTTAAATATTACACATGTTAATAAAATGCCTACAAAGTGCAAAATCTCTTAAATGGGAACAAACAGACATTTTTCCCATGCTTATTCTTCAATAATTTAATAATTTAATATAAATAAAGGCCTTTAATGGTAAACTGGACAACCTCGACTTAGATTTCGCAATATTGGAATAACCATAAAATAATCTAAATTAATACATAGTCAATGCGACATTTTCATAAAGTATGATTTATTTTAGTTACATGTAAATGTTAAGTCAATTAGATCAATTAAGAGCGTAATTTTCTTACCAAGTTTCGGATTTTTTAGTAGAATTGCTAACCACAATACAGGTGCAGAATACGCGTAATTATGACAAGCATAAACACGATTTAATTGCTTATATTACATCAGTAATAAAAGAAAAGTGCAATAGCCTGAATTTGTTATAGTTCCTTGGAGTAAGATCATTATAATTTTAATAATAATAATGGCTTCTCACTGTCACTAGGTTTAAAGCCTTTATAGATTGTTCCAAGATGAAGATATATAAATTTCATCCTTTCATCACCAGGATGGCGTATCATCGCTCCAAAAGAAAAGTGACATAATTACAAAATGGTATTTTTTGTGTTAAATGTAAAAAATCTGACCTAATTTAACAGATAATATAAAAATTGCATAAAAGTCGGTAATGCCTCCACTTATATTATACGATTATATCTTCTTCATCCCCACTGCTATGCTATTGTTGGAGCAACACGAAAAGCGCCAGATTTTTTCTTAAGACAAAATTAGACTAGTAAGAACAAAATTGGATGTTATTCATATAATAATTTTTATAAGACACGTAATTCTTTTGATGTTGTGACTGTTTTTGTGTAAATTTCAATTAACCTGCTGATTAACATGTAAGAAGGAAACCGACATAATGTTAGATGCAAATTGGGACACGTATAGCGTGTGTAGGGAGATCCAGCACCAGGGCCGCCGCCAGAAAAAAATGTAGGGGGGTCAAAAAGTTTTAGTCAATTTACTAGTCTAGAATTAATTAAATTAAAAACACAAAAATATATACCACAACTTAAATTTCTAAATAATAACACAGGCCCACAAAAAAAAAGTTGTGTGTGCTGGATGTCGGACTAGGATTTTTTGGAGTTTTTTTTTCGCTAAACATAAATCTGAAGTCGAATTGGGGGTCAAGCAGCAAATAATCAAGAAAAGGCGTATTATCAGATATTAATGATTTTTTTAAATTTAAGTTATTTAACCTTTTTGTCTAAATGCAATATTTTTTGAGTTATAACCAAAAAACCGAATTTTGAAAAAAAAAATTGAAAATTATTTTTTTATTTTTGGATTTTTTCTGCAAATTTTGAGTGATTTGGGATTTAAATGAATAAAATAAATGATTTGTTATTAAAAAACAAAAATCACATTAATTAAAAAAAAATCTGTTTTTGACTGAAATTTTTTGTCAAAATTACATTTTCGTTTATATCTCCTTCATTATTTATCTTAAAATGTTTATAAAACTTTTTTATAGATAATTTAAAAAGCTCTCTTTTTTGTTCTATGATTTTTTTTGTTTTTCCTATAGTTTATATAGTCCTAGTCCAAACATTCCTTGGTAGCAGGTTTCTGCCTCAAAATGTACCCTGTCGGTCTTTTGGGGTTTTCTCGATTTTTTGCTTTTATTTTTTGCTCTAACCCCCCTGCCTGGCGGCCTTGTCCAGCACAGTGCGCTTTTTGTAACTACTATGAACAAAAATAATGGCGCAAATTGAAAAAGTTACGCGACTCGCGTCAACTACGACTCGTGTAGCGTTGTAGTCTAGACACCGTCTTTCGTGCCGAACGTGTCAACACGTGCATTGCAACTCAAGTTTAATAATAACAATTTTTTTACTCCGTGAGTACTACATTGGATGCGACTGGTACGCTTATCGCTTTAAAACAGCGTCTCAATATGCAGATCACCAGACTAGACTAGTGACAAGTGCCGGTCATGCTACTCGTTTCATGTCAGCTTACACGGGTTATACTCGTCTCAATTTGCGCAAAGTCTAACTCTAAAAGCGACCCTATCTAAAAAAAATGACATTGGCCAAAATAAAACATAAAAAATGCTTTTTTTGTTTAAAATCAAAATAATTTAAAAATCATAATATGCTCCCAATAGGATAGACCATTTGTTATTTGATAAAAAAATATTTGATGGTAATTTAATTTTTGCCTAGTTTTGGTTAGTTTTAGTAAGCCTAACTTTTAAACGCTATTTTTTCAAAACTGGGTTTTTTGAGTTTAGTAGGGATAATTCAGACAAATTCAAAAGCCCATAGTTCTGGTCGGTCATGATTAGTTCTGGTTAGTTAAAGCTGCAATTATATTTTAGACGTGATAAATTACCAAAAGTAGGAACAGTAAACTTTTCCGTTTAGGTCGCAATTCTGTTTTTAATGTACGAAAGGAGATGTCAAAAACTGAATAATTAGTTTTGTGTACAAAATAAGAATATTTGGGGGAAAATTTTGAGGTGTACGAAACGCAAGTGTACAAAACAAGAATAAATACTTTCTAACCTTAAATTAGGTAAGCCCAACATCAGTTGACCTAAAGTTTTATTTTTTATTTGCTATATTGACCGGACCGTTTCTGACAATTTCTCTTTTTTATCTTGAGACAGTCCACGAAGGCTTAGGGCCTATGTACTAACATAAAGGGGGTGTCTTTGAGTTTAGTGACTTTGGTTCTACAAAAGTCGGTTATATCATTTTTTATTTTCCTTCTATTAAACATTTTTGTGGTCCATAAAAAAGGTTGGAAACCAGAATCCATGACTTCTAAGGGATCCATCTAGTTTCTTTCTCTCTGGCACTACAATTCAGGTAAATGAGATAGTCCGCGACATTTCTTTGAAACACGTCTTAGGGATTCCACTTTCTTTTCTTTTTATGATCCCTTCAAATAATGTGAATAAATTACCTCAACAGTTAAACTGGCCATTAAAACTGATGTTTTCTGTTCCAAAAGGAATCCCAAGACTTTAAATGATAAACCGAGGTTTTCCAAATTCTGTAATAATGCTAGACTTTTAAAAATTCTACCTTACAAAGATTTTTTTTAAATCCTAGTTCAAAAATCGACGCTAGAAGCTAGCGCAATCAAATGATCTCACAGACCAAAGATTGTTTTAACAATCACATAAAATTTCTGTCTTTCTCCAATTGTAGCAAATCGTTTTCAAGAGTTCTGTTTAATTGCAGGGTATCTTGGTTATTACTATAGATAGAGATTGATTTTCGCAAAGTGTCGCTTTTTTCCCTTTTTAAACTTCGTATTTTAGTTACCTAGTAACTTACAATAGAAGTAAAAACTGATCTAAGTAGGCATTTTTACGTAGAATCTAGTGGTAGTGGAACCAAATATATGATTTTTCTTATGGAACACCCTGTATGATTTGTAATTAGTAAATCAGGTTGAATAAAAGGTTCTTTAAAATATATAATACTTAATAGTTTTTTTTTACATTTTTAGTCCATAAATCTAACTTTTAAAATTTAAAATTTAATTTTGCTTAGCAAGCCGTGTTTAAATAATCTCAACTAAAGTATTTTTTATAAATAAAAAATTATTCTATTTTTCTAAATTTATCCCTATGATCCTTTGTCAAGAGAAATTGGTCTGCTGTATATAAATATTAGAATTTATCAGTAAACAGAGCAAATAAAAAACATCTAGTATTATATAAAGTCTAAAAAAAAATAAATATGGAACACATAAAGTTACATTTTTTCGGTTATTCGTAAACAAATTAAAAACCAAATTTTACAATTTCTTGTCCAAGAACTAGGCCCGTGTAAAACTAGCTATACATCTTGGGTTTTAACCGCGGTAGGTAAATTATTAAAGTATCAAAACTCGTCTTTGTGATCCATTAATACTACTAACTGTGAATGCCCAGAGTACAAACAAAGGAATTAAAAAGATGGTTTAATGGCTTTTCGAAATCATTTGAACCACACCATAGATAAGATATACTGTTTCGTAAGTTTTTATTTTTTTATTTTTTAGGTTTAAACCTATAAAATCATTATTAATTTCGATAAAGATTAAGAATTAATGCCCGGTTGCATCGATTTCACTTATCTTAAAACTAAGCTAAGATGGTATTTTAGTTTAAGGTTCACCTTAGATTAAAATTCGTTTCACCGTCTTTTCTTTACCAATGGTTGGCTAAGTTTTAGTTAGGCCTGGCAACATAGCATTTTTAGTAAATTTTCTAGTAACTTTTCGGTCGTCGGTTCGCTAAGCTGCTTGTAGTGCTTGTCAAGTTGTCATTCGATATTCGATCACGTCAGGGTGAGCAAATTATTTAAACTGTTTTTAAAAAGTTTTAGTTCGTTTATTTTGCGAATAAAATGGAAAAAAAGAGAGCCCCTAATTTTTCCACACAGGAAAAACATTTATTGGCGAGTCTTATCAATGATTTTAAACATATCGTTGAAAATAAACAAACGGACGCGTTGACATGGCGCCAAAAAGATTTAGCTTGGGAGAAGATAACAAGCATTTTTAATTCAAAAAGCCCTGGAGACTTTCCCAGAAGTAAAGAAGCCTTGCGATAGTGTTACGATAATATGAAGAAGTCCATTAGAAAGGAGGTAGCAGATAATAAAAGAGAAATATATAAAACTGGAGAGGAGCTTTGCCTCTAGTACAATGGTGAACGACCCTTCAAAGGAATTAATATTAAGTGCAGTCAATACAAAGACAGTTTTTGGTCTGGAAGATTTTTACGGTGGAGATAAGACAACAAGTACAGAAATTGACTCACCCTTTGAAACAACTGAACACAATTTATATTGAAGATGATCATAATTATATCAGAACCTTAGAAACAAATAACAATCAGCCCGAATCAGCTTATGTATCAAAAGAACCAAAGGCAAGTAAAAGATTACCAAAAAATATACATATTTATTTTACTAATTTTATCAATTTAAAGTAAATAGGTATCTATTGGTTAGCTAAATTATAATTAAAATTGTATCTATTAAAAAAATATATGAAATACTTTATTGCAATCACTTCCCCTTTTGTATAACATTTAAAACATTTTAGGAGTGGAATAAAGTGGCAGCACAAAGCCTAAAAAGACCAATTTCAGAGGAGTTGCAGCACTCGTGGACCCAGAGAAGACGCCCAAAAATTCATCGGCCAGCCAGTGAGCTAAGCGAAGAGTATTCAAGTTTGGCAAAAATTAAACTTGATTTTTTTAAGGCTGAAAAGGAAAACCTTGATATTAAAAAAGAACGGGAAGAAATTTTATTTAAACTTGAAAAGAGGAATTTAGAGATCCAAATAGAAATAAGAGAGCTTCAGTTAAAAAAATGAAAGCCGGTTTATTTGGAACAGAAGAATTCCAATTTTAAGTTTATTATTCTTAGCAAATATTTTTAAGCCAGAAGTTCCTTTTTGTTATGTACCTTAATGCACTTCTATTTAGATATCTCTTAAAGTGTTCAGAGTTTATTTTTTGTTTATTTATAGAATAATTATGTTTTTATTTTTCTTGTTAGTATTTAAACAGTTATAAAATGCATAATAAATATTGAGTTCTTTAAATAAAACAATATTTTAAAAATTCCATTTTTGTATTTAAAGTATAAAACTACGAAAAATTATTTTTAATTTCAAACAATTTTTACAGTCTGAATCAACATATTTTTTGGCAATAGGTTACTATGCTATTCATTTAAAAACTAAAAGTAATTTTCAATTAAATTTCTACGCAGATCAAATCCTTCTGCTACATATAATGGAACATTTGGAACTTCATCTTCTTCCATTGTTCTTATAAATAGCTGCAAATCCTCTGGATCTGGTGGATCTCTTCATTTCCTTCTCTACATATATAATAATACTGAAAGAGATACTATTATCATTAAAGTTGTTTGAAGTTTCATCCGACATCCATAAGCTAACACAGGCAACCGCCTTTTCCACACTCCAAACAATCTTTCTATAATATTCCAGGTTCTTATGTGAGATTCATTATAAAGCTGCTCTTCTGAAGTAATCGGATTTAATAATGGAGTTAATAAATGTGACCTTACATTGTATCCGCTATCTCCTAAAAATAATAATACATTTTATGGTAATATAACTTAATAAAGTTTTTTTTCTTACAAAATTACTCTAATTACCTAGCAAAAGACCATTTTCAAAAATATTATCTTCAAAATTATGTCTTACACGGCTGTTATTAAAAATTGTCACATCATGTGTGGACCCTGGCCATCTTGCAACTACATTCATAATTTCTGCATTTCCAATG
This sequence comes from Listronotus oregonensis, assembly GCA_019359885.1. NCBI lineage: Eukaryota > Metazoa > Arthropoda > Insecta > Coleoptera > Curculionidae > Listronotus > Listronotus oregonensis. Next base: position 7,506 of record JAHBCN010014824.1, read on the forward strand.
ACTTGGGTGTTAATAGAGAAGTATCCTTTCCTATTTCAGAAAACCTCCGCATCAGCTCCTCCTTAAAAAATATCAATGATAAGTGTGTGTAACTAAGTGTTAAAAAAGTGTAATAATTTTTGTAAATTAGCATTTTAGCTTATTTATTTATTTATATAGGTTCAATATCTTTATTTTTTTAATCACAAAGCTGTGATTGAATTTTTATATGAGTGCAATCAATAACACCTAAAACTCTTGGAAAACGTGCCTTTTCATAGAATTTTAATTGATTCATATTAATCTCTTGATTTTGGGGCATTTTCACAAATCTATTGTGAAGCTGTGCTACACCTCTTCCTACTCTCACAATAATCCTACACACTGTTGAAGGATGTGTCACCCCAAAATCAGCTATACAGGAATAATGAGTTCCAGTAGCACAAAAGCGTAAAAATAATAATAACTGATTGATTGGCGCTACAGCGTTGTTCCTAAAATACAATTTTATTTAAAAAAAAAAGCTGGCTAATAATATTACTTACAAGTTATATGGAAATTCTAACTGAGGTTCAATTAGTTGTAATAAATAAAGGGCAGTTTCTTTACTTATTCTAAATCTTCTGAAGAATGTTTCATCATTGAAACTGTGAAAGTATTCATTTCTAATATAAATTCTTCTAGGAATCCCAAAAATTACAAAATTTAGTTCATCTAACTCGTCGTCGTCGTTAATTGGATGTAAAAAATTCATATTTCTAAATAAACACAGAACACTAGGGATTCTAGGGAGAAACCAATCACGTAAACAATTTTTTAGGTTAGAATATTGACCTTAAACCACGAAATTCTTCGGCTTAAGTTTTTATTAGATTTAAGATACACTTATGCGAAAATCCAGCTTGTGCAAAGGATTTTTGTAGGATAAGGTTAACCTTAGATTAAGTGCCACCTAAGATAGCCGGTGCAACCGGGCATACAACATGTATAAAGTTAAGTCCAAGTAAATAAATGTATTCTGCAAATAAATACCATAAAAATTAAGAATTGAAATTAAAGCTTTATTGAGTAGATAAATTTCCAGTTAGCATAACAAAAATTTGTAAGAAATACAATAACATTTTTGTTAATAGAACAAATCGCATTACTGATGCATCAAACCGGCGAAGAAAAAAATCGGTGGCAAAATGTTTGTCGCCAAAAAGTGTCCTGATAATATCCATAGTTTAATATATATTAAAATTAAAACAAATGAATTACAAGCAAAAATTAATATTTGAGGAACTAAATTTTTAAGAAAAAATTTATCTGTACTGTCAGAATCGGCATTTAATTCTCTAAAACTTTCCCCATTTAAACATTTTTCTATCTTTTACAGGGTGTCCCAAATTGCTAGAAATTGCTCATTATTGGGATCTCAAAAACTTGAAGAGATACATCGGTTAAATGGAGGGTCGGTTAAATGGAGGGCAAGTAGCGCAATTTGATGCTGATCAAAATTCCACCTTAATAATACTTATAATACCTCCAAAGACTTTTGGAAAAAAACTGAAAATTCCCGATTTTGTTTTTATTTTTTTATTACTCTATTTGAATAGATGTAACAAAATAAATTTTTCATTTTCATTGCTACTTTTTCTGTTCTACAAGACAGTGTTGTTAGATTTACACACCGACGTTTCGTCATTGAGCTGCCACTATCAACTTTGTAGTTTTAAATACGGTCCTGAGAGCTTTTAAGATCCCAAAGCCAATAATGTATCGCACTTAGTCAAAAAAATCTTTTCTTCAATGTTTTCCTAGTAAGATACTTCCAAAAATATGTTATCTGTCTTTCTCCTAACACACGATTTCCTTTGAAAAATGACATTATTATAAATTTTTCGAATAAGTGCGATGCATCATTGGTTTTGGGATCTTAGAAGCTCTTAAAATCTAAACTAAAGTTAATGATGGCAGCTCAAAGACGAAACGTTGGTGTGTAAAACTAATAACACTATCTTGTAGGTAGCAAAAGGAAGGTGAAATTTATTTGTTATATCTATTTAAATAAAGTCATCAAAAAATAAAAATTAAATCGCGAATGAGGCTCGAATTTGGGACACCCTATACAGTAAACGAGATAGCAATACATGTGGGCCGAATTTGGGACACACTGTATTTAATTAAGAGAAGGTGCGGCTAGATTTTGTCAGGCAACCCTGCTCAATTTATTCTACTATTATGTATTATCTATGAAAGTTAATTTTTATTAAAAAAATAGATACCTGCAGATTCAAGCGGTCGGAGTTTAGACTACTATAATCTTGGGTAGTAGCCTGTTTAAAATAAAAATAATAGTAGGGGAGCCTGGGATGCTAAATTTGCAGTTACTAGAGCGTCATGGGGACCTATTAGATTGTGAAGATTGGGTTCTAAAACGAAAGAAAGTTTATTTTAACTTTTCCATTTCAGTGGGGAAAAGAGCGTGTAAAAATTTTTAAAAATAAAAAAAAACACTCACATGGAAATACTCGAGCGCGTCAGATATTAATAGTATGTACTTGCTTTGTATTTCTGATAACCGATAGATATTAATTTGACGATTAAATAGTGGGGGGGTTAAAAATGAGTTAATGTGACAGTTTTTGAATAAAACATTTTTTTTGTTACTTCTGTTTATTACTGGATGTAGTAAAAAAAATGTACATACATATATAGAAAAGTCAATCATTAATATAAAAGTTGACGTTGTCAAATATCTTTTTTTTCATTACCAGTTGAATTTTTTTTATTTTTTGTAACTACTTATAAAAACTAAGATATTTGACAACGTTAATAAGTTTTGAAAAGTGTCACTGTAAATGTCAAAATTTGAAAAAATATATTTCATGATTATAAATTACTTAATGATTTATAGACATTTCAAATAAGCATGCTGGATAACCTTATTGTTTGTTTCGTGCGCGCTAGCGTAATCTTGCCATAAATGCGATTAGCGATTACATATCTAAAGTTAGGTTATCCATGGGAAGACACAGCCCTCAGCATCTGTACGCTCATGCTTTATTTATGGTTTTAGCTACATTGCCCCATAAAAACCGTCAGATTATATGTTTTTTCGTAATCCTGATAGAATTCTCTTCAAAATAAAAAAAAATAAAAATAAACGCGCTTGAGTATTTCCAGGTGACGTTTTTTTTTACAAATTTGTGACTCCTCCGTGTCCTTTTGTCGCGCTCAAGTTGTCAAATTATTGAAATACACACTTTTCTGGATGTACTTAACTTACCTGTTCTTACTCTGACACACTCGAGTTTTTTTGATTTGACGAACTACCCTCAACGCACCCCACTATATTAAGGGTTCATATTTGGTAGGGGTACATTACAACGTGCTATATGATTTTCTAATGCGCTCGAGTAGCACGCAAAATCCCCGCTTGGGCTTCCCTACTATAAAAAGTTTTTTAATGCAGAAAAGGAGAGTTGCTTCCTCTCGGCACATGACAAAGAATTCCAAGAATCTAAGAAGATAGCACCTATGCTAGAGAGAGTGATTGTAACTTATACCCGCTGCCAGTAATACCAGAAGCAAAGTGACAAGTAGGCAAGTAATTGCTACCTGCGCGGCAATTACATGGAGACATGTGAAGATAGTCTAATTATTCGTCGGCAAATGGCCTATCGGCGCGTCGATGCTAACACTCTCTTTATTACGTTCATAACTTATGTTGTACGTTTTTTCTATGAGATCTGTTCAATAGAAGATAATAAATTTGTTGAATCCGGTCTTTTTCCATTATTTTTAATGTGAAGTAAGATACAACTATCTCGTTTGAATCATGAAAACTTATTAGTTTTACAGTCTGAAATATAGATATGTTCTATATTGTTGTAGCTAATTCAGGTTTAAAAAATCTCTTATGGGTATTCAGATGATAGTGCTTCGCTCTCGGGGCATAGATTTTGTGCGTACATAAAGACGATTAACCCTTACGAATTGGCCGGTCCCCTGAAAAAAAACTCAAAAAACCCTTAAAGAAACACAAGTCAACAAATTTAAATTTTTGTAAAGTAACATTGATGAAAATAGGTTTGTTTAAAGTATTTTAGAGTCCTAAATCCGAAAATGATAAAGTAATTACTGTAACACGTACAGTTTTTTCTTATAAGGAAAAATTGAGGAGACGACATATTTTTACAAGCTAATATATTTATTTAGTATAAATATATAAAACATATAGAATCTGTGCAAAAACAGCACCGATGATTGATTGTTATGTGAATAAAAAATATATTGCACGAGATATGATACAGCGACAAAAAGGTTCACTTTTTCCTTTTGCGTTCTGTAGCATTATCCCTTTTTAAAAACCAACAGTAGTCGCCCAACATAGATGGGTCCCAGCGTCCCTGCTATCTTGTTTCCATCGTCCTGATTTCCTGGTGAAACCTCTTTTCTTGTTCGTCGCTTACTGCACCCAAATATTCCTGGAAAAAATTCAAATGGGAGTGCAAAAAATGTATTTTTAGAGACATGCGACACTCTAGTAATTCATAGGTTTTCAACAGTTCATCTATAAGGCTTTTATAGTCTTTATCTTTTCTGCCAGAAATCCTTTTACTACACGTACAAAACACGTCCAAGCTGCCAATTCCTTCTCATTTAATTGCTCTTAAAAACGGAGATCATCTAGGAGCTTTCTTATCTGAGGACCAATACATAGGCCTTCTTTTAATTTTGCATCACTTAGTTGAGGAAATATTTCTCTTAGGTACCGGAAACCACTACATTCTTTGTCCATGGCTTTGACAAAGTTTTTCATTAGTCCAAGCTTAAGAGAGAGATTGGAGAGGCGGTAGCAACACCTTTTTAGGTTAACAAGGGGGGCATATTTAATGTTTAAAGTATCAGGTTCAAAAGAAGTTCTATGAGGCCAATCCTTTTTACTGTAGTGTTCTTGTGTTTCCCTACTGTCCCACAGACACAAAAAACAGCAATACTTTGTAAAAACCCCTTGAAGTTCTAGCAAGATACCTATGACTTTTAAATCTCCACAGATATCCCACTCATACTGTTCATATTTAACACGATTTAATATGCTTGCTAAGTTGTCTTAGGTTTCTTTCATTGTCACTAAATGGGCTAAAGAAATAGATGTTTTTTTTTCATTTTAAAGCAGGACTGCTTTTGGGCTGTATTTCGACGATCTATGAATAAACGCCACTCGCTAGGATCATCAATATCACAACAGACACATAGCGTCCCTTGCATTTTAAAAAAACTTGATAATGTTACATTCCGTTTTCGGTAAAGTGAAACACTTGCTTTTTTATTTAAGTTCCACTGTTGGAGTCCGAGAAGTTCCGATTTTTGTTTTGACAATCCTAGGTCACGTACCAAATCATTGAATTCACTATGAGTTATTAAGTGAGGTTCACTGGTAGTTGGTAAAAATATCGGGTCACAACTGGTGTTCTCAGGAAGTTGTGGATTCTGATTAAGAATTAGAACCACTGGAAAACACGATGTCCAACTTTAAAGGCACTATCGTTACCTTGATCTGCTTGTTTATAGTACACTTAGTCTCTATATCCCGGTACCGGGACCACAGTGGCCCCACTGAATAAAGATTTTAGCGAGTACCCAAGAAGGACTTTAAAAGGTGCTGCTTTTGTTTCATAGTTAACAATCTGGGTACCCATCTTGCGCAAACTTTTTAGTAATGCAGATGTAATTTGATTTGATTCATGTTACCAACACTATTTTTTTCTGCTAAGGTTACAATACATTTTAGGACTTTGGGCTGTTGCTGTCCGGATACTTAGTTTCTCTGTCTTTTGCTACAGTAATTTTATCATAAATTTTTAGTGATAAATTCTTAATTGCTTTACAAATAATATAAAAAACTAATTGTGCTGTATAACTTAGGTATAGAGTTTATAATAAATAGTGTGTTCTTGTTTACATTCCTAACAATTAAATTTATAACCATCAATAATTAGTAAACAATTTGCACTTATAACAAAGTAGCCACTCGGTAGCACATGAAAGAAATACCATCGGGAACACCATTAATCTTAGTTGGTTATGTCATGCTATTAGAACGTCATCAGTTAACACCCAATAGTAAGGTGTCAAAGATTGACCCATAAAAGTTATAAATTAGATATGTTCGAGTGATACATTACTTTTAGGAATCCATTGCACAATTGGTATTTCAGGTAATGTTTCAAATGGCATATCAAAGTTGCTTGACATAACCTATTTTACTATAAATGTGTACGTGCTTCGTGGGTGTGTTTTAAATATTTATCTAAAAAATATTATTTAACTAGATTGAAGATATAGGGTTTAAACAGAATGATGCTTACGATTTTAATGGGCAATAGTGGAGCTCAAAACAAGTCAAAAAGGTCAAGAACATATGGGTCAAAAGTTAATTGTTTTCGAAATATGGCTTTTTAAAGTTTAAAAAAGTTGGCAACACCGCGCCCGTTTCATTGCAGCAAGACGAACGTCAAACGTATTTTGCAAGGTTTTGCATATTTACACTTTTTTAAAGGAGATATTTATTTATATACAAATAATCAAAATTTCTTCTTGTCATTTATTTTGATATTAACTTTAAAATTAAATTAGAGTAAAAAACAATAAATTATTGTTTCGTTTTTATTTGTAATTAAAAAATAATTGTACTTCCACAAAATTAGGCTTAATATCCAATTTAAGAACAGAAGTTATTATGTTTTAAAACAGCACTTTATTATTTTGCTTAAAGAAGTTGTACACATGACGTTTTTAAAACTCTTTAGTACACTTGCACTACGGTTTTCTTAAATTTAAAACATATCGGCTAATTTTTCCGATTTTAAAACAAACAAAAATATCGCGGCCGGGCCGGTGAGCACAATGTACAACGTACTTTACTTCACGCACAAGGCTTCTGGGTAGCTCTGTTGCCAATTGTTTTTTAAATTTTTAACTGAAAGAATTTTTGTTTTATTTGTTGATTAAAACATTTAATTCTTAGTTTATTTCATTAGCAAATAAATCTACTGATAAGCGAAGACAAAAGTTTTCAGTTGTTAAGGTTTTCAGAAATAATTGCTTTCAAATTTTGTAACTTTGATATCGTTTTGACAAAAATCTGTCAAGTTTTGACACGTAAGTTATATAAACTTTTCGACTTGTTTTGAGCTCCACTATCGCGAAAGCATCATACTTTTTACACCCTGTATATTAATGAAACATTAAAAAAATATATGTCTTTTACTAATAGTTTTTTCTGTGATTTATATACCTGTGATATTTTAAAAGTAGGAATGAGGAACATTTATTTGATTTTTTAGTTTATGTATAAATTATTACTTAAATATTTAATCCATATACCTATTTTTGTTATTAAATATGTACCAAAATGGGTCGAGTTATTAACAGCTTGTCCCCACGCTTAAATGTGCCCAATAAAAGCACTCAGCAGTGGAAACGCAACTTATAATTTTATTTAAGTCATATTATGTTGTTGCTTAAAAGAAAAAAGGCTTACACATTTTACGTATAGGTTTTGTTAACAAGGTATTTACTAACTTTTAATAGCGGTGATCTAAAAAAAAGCACTGCCACATGCTTTAACGATAATGACAGGAGCCTTGACGACATGATGGTGGTAATAATATATATGGTTATAAAATTTCGGCGTATTTTCATGGTTAGATACATACACAGTTTTGGTAATAAAAAATAATTTTGAAAAATAATAAAAATATATTAAAATTCCACAAATTTAACACATTTTCGAACAAAATTAAAATTGCATACTATATAAAACCGTACTAGACTTTGTTAACATATATTATTTTTTGTTATAGATGCCGTATCCATATGCCAAAGGTGATGCAGGTAATGAAACAAAAAGGATATTTATTTAGGAGCCTCATACAGATAATAAGAAAAGGCAGTTGACATTACTTTACAGAATAAAGCTTAAACGCAGAAGTATTCCAATAAGAATAATAATATTTCTTGTAAGTACCAGTTATTGTTTATTAAAAAATTATCATAATATAATATAATATGATACACAAATATTAATTATAAAAACTGGAAACATTATTATTTTTAGTAAAGCTACTTTTAAATGATTATACATTTTTATTATTTTATGTATTTTTAAAAATTATTTGACTTGGAAAATTACCTAAAATATGTATACTTACAGTATACACCCCCATATCAACTAATATACATGGTGTAAAAAGTATGATGCTAACGATTTTAATGGGCGATAGTGGAGCTTAAAACAAGTCGAAAAAGCCAAGAACCTATGGGTCAAAAGTTAATTGTTTTCGAAATATGGCCTTTCAAAGTTTAAAAAAGTTGGCAACACCACACCCGTTTCATTGCAACGAGTAGAACGTCGAACGTTTTTTGCGAAGTTTTGCATATTACCACTTTTTTTAAGGAGATGTTCATTTACATACAAAATACTTCTTCTTGCAATTTACTTTTATACTTAATTTGGAATTAAATTTTATTAAAAAACAAATTACTCTTTGATTTTTTATTTGTAATTAAAAAATAGCTGTACTTACCACAAGAATAGGCTTAATATCCATTTTAAGAACACAAATTATTATGCTTTAAAACAGCATTTTTTTTATTTTGCTTAAAGACTAAGATTTCTCGGAGACATTCCGTTTTCATAACTCTTTGGTGTACTTGCACTACGATTGTTTTAAATTTAAATCAATTTTTTTCCGATTTAAAAACAAACAAAAATATCGCGGCCGGGCCGGTGAGCATAATATAGAACTGACTTTACTTCACACACAAGGTTTTAGGGTAGCTCTGTTGCCGATTGTTTTTTAAATTTTCAACTGGGAGAAAAATTATTGATTTTTTTTATTTGTAAACTGAAACATTTAAAACTTAGTTTATTTTATAAGCAAATGAATATTTTTAAAAACTTTCTAGTTTTTAAAGTTTTTAAAAATATCCGCTTTCAAAGTTCACAACTTTAACATCGTTTAGACAAAAATCTGTCAAGTTTTGACACATATGTTATATAAACTTTTCTACTTGTTTTGAGCTCCACTATCGCTTGTTAAAACCGTAAGCATCATACTTTTTACATCCTGTATAAATCCTTTTTGACATTTTTTTATTATTTTAAAAAATAGCAATGTGACATAAAGAAAAGTAGTTGTTAATAGAAAATTTTTGAGATTATGCGAATATGCTTGAACTCATAATGGATTGTGTTGACACTTGGTACGGATTAGATTCATCTCTTTTTCAATTATTAACCTATTTAAAACTGGACATTATAACGACAACATAATATATTTCTATACTTAACTAGATAGTCCTTATTTAAAAGTGGCTAATTTGATAGCAAATGTTATAACTTTTCGAAGTCGAAACTAACCAGAACAAAAACAAGTCAACTTAGTTCTAAAACTTCGCAAGGTAGTACAACTAGAATCGTAATTGTCTATTATAGACTTTACAAATGAAAAAAAGTGAGTTTTAAACATAAACACTTTTTTTGTATTTTATTTTACTGATAACAAGTCTTAATCCATTTCGGTAAAATAATTTTTACAGCCTTATTTACTAAAAATATTTAAGGTTTAAAACCACTTGTGTTTTGTTTATGGCTACAATGTAATTTTTACACCATAAGTCTCCAAACAGGACATTTTTACAAAAAATGTAAAATTTATGCCCTTTAATCAGCTAACAATTTCTATTTTTTTCCGAAATTTAAGACATTTTACATTATTATTAGTGCAAAATAAAGAAAATATGATTTTCCTGGATACATTTTAAAACTTTGTTGACTTATTTCTATGGTTGCCAGTTTAAACGTTCGCAAAAAATGTATCTCAATGAATATAACTGTAGTAACTAGGCACATCAATAGAGTATAAAGAAATCTTATGTCTTAATTGCTATTATTTTTGCTGGTAACTAAATCAGATGTGATCGGGATCCGGGTTTTTTATGAGTAAGACATATCTGGATAATTCCTAAGTCTGTAAATTATTTAAGATATTTGGTTTTTTATCGTACTAAGGATTAAAAGTCATCTCTGCAGTGATTTTCCTGAATATATTTCAAAACTTTGTTGACTTATTCCTATGGTTTACCAGTTTAAACGTTTGCAAAAAATGTATCTCAATGAATATAACTGTTAGTAACTAGGCACATCAATAGAGTATAAAGAAATTTTATGTCTCAATTGCTATTATTTTTGCTGGTAACTAAATCAAATGTGATCGGGTATCCGGGTTTTTCGTGAGTAAAACATATGTGGATAACTTCTAAGTCCGTAAATCATTTAAGGTATTTGGTTTTTTATCGTACTAAGGAGTTAAAGTCATCTCTGCAGTGGTTTTCGTGGATATATTTCAAAACTTTGTTGACTTATTCCTATGGTTGCCTGTTAAAACGTTTGCAAAAAATGTATCTCAATAAATATAACTGTTAGTAGAGAATAACACCGATACGTCACGGTTTTATACGGGTTTGCCATATGAGACCGTGACGTATCGGTGTTGTTCTTCCAGCGTTCGATCTCTAACTAGGCACCTCAATAGAGTATAAAGAAATCTTATGTATCAATTGCTATCATTTTTGCTGGTAACTAAATTAGATATGATCGGGTATCCGGGTTTTTCGTGAGTAAGAAATATGTGGATAATTCCTAAGTCTGTAAATTGTTTAAGATATTTCGTTTTTTATCGTACTAAGGATTAAAAGTCATCTTTGCAGTGATTTTTCTGGATATATTTTAAAAATTTGTTGTCTTATTCCTATGGTTGCCAGTTAAAACGTTTGCAAAAAATTTATCTCAATGAATATAACTGTTAGTAACTAGGCACATCAATAGAGTATAAAGAAATCTTATGTCTCAATTGCTATCATTTCTGCTGGTAAGTAAATCAGATGTGATCGGGTATCCCGGTTTTTCGTGAGTATAACATATGTGGATAATTCCTAAGTCTGTAAATCATTTAAGATATTTAGTTTTTTATCGTATACGTGACAAATTTTTCACTCAGCTGTCTAACTAATGAACCACTTTGTCTTAAACTCTTGTTTTTTTATAGTAATGCACTTTAAACTATAATATCATTACTTGCCTGTTATTAAAAGTGTAATTATTAAAGCAACTATAACTAAAAGAACTGAAAAATATTATTGATTATTGATTAAAAAGGGTAACAGATTATTTGCTTCTAATCGTTAATAAACCAGAATAGCAATATATGACATTTTAAACAACTTAAATAAGTATTTAATTGGTTTGAATTATATTAATTAAGAAATTCCATTCCTCTTTTTTCAACTAATATATCAGATAATCTTGAACTAATAACATAAAATGTCTCTTCCGTCCTTATTCATTATTAAATACATTAACTACGTTGCAATTATTTAAAAATCCACGTGGTTTTAAAATAATGTATAACCGTCAGCGCATACCGTTTATTACCAAGAACTCATTCTACTAGTTTTTTAAGTTTTTTCTTTAGCTGCTTGGTTACTCACTATTAAATTTTCCGGTTTAATTTAATATTCCCATGTACTTTGAAGCTGCAGTATATAATATACATAATTAAGTGCTATAATAACATAATATAAACGAAAACCTCTTAAGTATGATTATGAAAATGTATGGCGGGTAATCGAATTCGTAGCGTCATATTAATAACATCCACCTCATATATTGTTTTTATATTTAAAAAAATTAATACACTGTTTTCTATTTTTTTCTCTACGTTAATAGAAAGATTTAAAAGCAACATAAAAATTATTATAATGAAGGACGTCCAAGATAAATTATTGCAACATTCTTACTGAAACAACATTAGAATATATTCGATAACAAAAATTTTATTCACTCCAGATACAAAAACTGTAATGTCTGGCGTAAAAGATGAAGGCATATGAATAATTTTTTTCCAGTAATTCCTAATAGTCTTTTTGATGGTTCCAACACGAGGAAAAGGTTAATACAAAGCTACGGAAATGGTAATTATGAACCTTCTCCGGTAGAACATAATATAATACTTAAGCAGTAGCATAATGTTCTTCGATAAGTTTAAAGAAAATTTATTGCTGATTTACAGGATCTCTAATTAAGATACTGGTAAATCATCATTATTTACATTTTTTATCTTTATGACGGCCCACGAAGGCATGTATAAAGCCTAAGTACTAGGTACCGTCGCCGCCGGGTTTTTATATGCTTAAATAATTTTTCTCCAGTGTCGTAACTTTGTTTAAGTACTGAAACACGCAGATATTGCATGTTACCAGCACCTTTTAGACAACACGGTAGTCCCACCGTGGGAGTTATACAAATAACTCCTCTTTCTGAACTACCTCTTATTAAGATCTGGGTAATGTCGTCCAGACGCGACCTTTAGCTTAACGTGGATTACGAACCACACCCAACGGCAAAGCCCGGAGGCTGGGTTCACTGGCGATCATCCATACAATTACTGAGCGTCCGGCATTCCGTTCCTTCCCTGATCTCACGGAAAACGGTGTTAAAAGGGTCAGCGGTCATATTTTTAATTTAAGTCTGGAAGATAACAGCTGGAAATTTGGTTAATTTGGTAAAAAATATAACCCTTTAGAAGATGGAATTATGTTTTAAATTTTGCTAGCCCGCAAAGTGACTACAGAGTGGTTCAAATCATTCCCCCAAAATAGTGTGTCAATACAAGCATATTTAAGATAATTAAAACAATAAAAAAAAAGTTCCAGTTTTTGTAATATTTCAAAAAATGCCATAACTAAAAATAATATTTCATTTTGAACATTTTGTTTGAACTATACAGTCTTAACTGAAAATTCTTAAATAATTTCACCATCAGTAATTTTTTTAATTATTGGTAAAAATATTTTTGCTTGAATTACATTTAAGAAAACGCAAAGCATTCATTTTTTTGTACCTATAATAGGAAGTGATTATTCAGTTTTTCGTTGATTATGAAAAATAATTAATTTTGAGTTACAGCACTATTGTATTATTAGTACGATATATTGACATAATACAGGGTGTATCAAAAAATTTTCGATTTTTTTAAATTAATTATAGCCTTGGCCATAATTTTTTAGGCATCTCATTCGCGATACTAGTTTTTACATATTATATTTGATAAAAAATAATTTTCATCCGGTTGGCAGATGGGTAAAAGTCATTAAATTTGATAACCTCCATTTATCCAGTCTTTTATTTATGATCCACTCGCTTAACTAGAAGTGTTAAACGTTTGTCAATATTTATTGATGTTTAAGAAGTACCGCCATGATAATCATAAATGGTTTAAATGCCATGCAAAAAAATTATGAAGCTGGACAGATCCTCAAAAAAATTGCAAATTGTTGATATTTTGATAAGGAATACTTGGTGCAAACAGTCCGAACACATTATTTACAGAGTGTTTTTTTATTAAATGCAAATAGTTATGGATGTGATTCTGCATGAAAAATTAAGTTGGTTTTGCTTTGTACACCATGGTAAAAAAATGTTTTATTACTCAAATAAAGGGTGTTTAAATTTAAGGAAAAAAACCTAAATAATATTTTTGAAACCACCTCATATAATTCAGTAATATTCAGTAGATATGTAGTGACACTTAATAAAGATGCATATTTTTCAATAATATAAATTTTAGCTGTAATACTGTCGTGGATACGAGCCCTGACTTTGATATTTTTTAAAGACAGAAATATATTGTTTTTAATCGTTTAGTTTAAAAGCTAAATAAATGTGATTCCAAATTTTTATCTGCAATGCACGGTTTTTAAGAAAAAGAGATACAAATCATTGTATTGTCAAAGAAAATGTATGTCTTATTAAAAAAGAGTACAGTTTTTTTAATAAATCTAGTTGACATGAATAATGTTACTTGATTTGACAACATCATTACAATCTGGCTTTCAATTTCAGGTTTTTAAGAACTGCAGATAGTTTAGGTTTAAAGTTTGGAGGATAACACCACACCAATTAATGTTAGTTAGAATGTTACTAAATTTCAAACTGGTTTATCCGCGAAAAATACTCTTTGTAATTTATCCAACCTTATCTGTATTTCTTTTAAAAGTACAAAAAAATGATAGTTTAACTTTAATCTACTAATTTTTATCTTGCTTTGTCCTCAGTTTTTCCGTTTTTCACTATTATTTATAATAAACATCACAAAAATCTGATAGTTACTTTAAACCAATGAGCTGACATCCTAGATAGAGAAATCATTTTATTCATAAACGCAATCGAGAGCTGCGCCCAACATGTTTTTGTTTATTATTGGCGATAGAATGGTACAAGCATAGTTTGTACTTACTTGTGAAATGATAATCCAGGAATCATATTCGTCACTTTACATGCCACCGCCTTCATTTTAATTTATTAAAAGTACTTACACAAAACTGAAATTTATACAATTGTCACAAAAATTACCCAATTTTGCCAAAACAACAAAAAAATTTA